>BROE01000015.1:9471995-9479495 GCA_036571765.1 Plecoglossus altivelis
CACAGATGCATGCACAAGCACGTACACACACAGAGAGATGCACACACACACTTGATGTTTAGTGTCCCGGCCCTTAAGACAACAGGCATCATTACCGTTCCCAGTTAGCAGCAAACAAGACAGTTAGGTCAGGCCCCTGGTTCTCGCAAAGGACCGTTCTCCAAATCCCAAACCATTTAGCTTTTCCTGGTGATGGGGGGTGCGGGAGGGGGGCGCAGGAGGGGAGGGGGGCCGTGCTTGTTACCATGGCGTTGTTCTGCTCCTCCAGGGCGGTGGCGTTGATGATGCGTCGGAGGAGGCGGCGGTTCCGGACGGCGTGCTGCTCTCTCTTGTAGCGTTCGTACAGAAGCTGACCGTGTAACAGCTGCAGCTGACTGTGCTGAGTCTGCAACTCATCCAGAGGAGCTGATCCTGGGGAGGAGGAGGGAGGGAGGGGGGAGGAGGGGGAGGAGGAGGAGGAGGGGGGAGGAGGCGGGGGGAGGGGGGAGGAGGAGGAAGGGGGGGGGAGGAGGAGGAGGGAAGGAGGCGGAAGGAGGAGGGAGGAGGAGGAGAGGGTTGGGGGGGAGGGAGAGGGGTGGAGGGGGGAGGGCGAGGAGGAGATGGGGAAGGAGGAGAGGGAGGAGTGGGGTGGAGGAGGGAGGAGGAGGAGAGGGGAGGAGAGGGGGAGGAGGAGAGGGAGGAGTGGGGTGGAGCGGGGAGGAGAGGGGAGGAGGAGGCGAGGGGTAAGAAGAGGGGAGGAAGGAAGAGAGGGGAAGAGGGAGGGGGGAGGAAAAAGAGGAGGGAGAGTGGAGGGGAGGAGAGAGGGAGGATAGAAGGGACGGGGGAGGGATATTTACTTGTTCCAGACTCTACCAGACACAGAGTACTGTCTCTAGCACAACCCACCATCAGTGGAGTGAAGTGAAGTGACGTATTGTCAAGTATGGTCACCCATACTCTAAATTTACCTCTGCATTTAACCCATCCAAGTGCACACAGCAGTGAGTAGTGGGCAACCGCACGCACACACAGTGAACATACACCCGGAGCAGTGGGCAGCTACTGCTCCAGCGCCCGGGAAGCAATTGGGGGTTCGGTGCCTTGCTTAAGGGCAACTCAGTCATGGTATTGAAGGCAGAGAGAGTGCTGTTTGTTCACAATCCCCACCTTAAATTCCTGCCGGTGCGAGAATCGAACCAGCAACTTGAAGGTTACAAGCCCCATCCCTAACCATTAGACCACGACTTCCCTCCAAGAGTTACTCCAAGTTACAAGAACACATTCAGGAGAAAAGCACATCAACATGCAACATGCTCATTGGCTGTCTAGGCTGCTTAGTTATTTACCTCCAAAGTGTGTCCAGTCAGCTGACTTGCTGGGCAAGGGTAACCTGCAGAAGAGAACAAGGGCATCAGCAAAACATCACATTCCAGGAGGTGACGAGGTGAGAGAGGGGTGAGAGAGGGGTGAGGGAGGGGTGAGGGAGGGGTGAAGGAGGGGTAAGGGAGGTAGGGGTGAGAGAGGGGTGAGGGAGGGGTGAGAGAGGGGTGAGGAGGTAGGGGTGAGAGAGGGGTGAGAGAGGGGTGAGAGAGGGGTGAGAGAGGGGTGAGGACAGCAGCTCACCTCTTCAGCACCTTGTGGTGGGCGTCACTTCCCTGCTGCACCAGACGATCCAACACCTCCAGGGGGGAGGCAGACGTCTCACCCTCCACCTCCCCCCCGGCCTCCCCCCCGGCCTCCAGCCTGGCCCTGGCCTCTGTGGTCCTCCGGCCCACGAACAGCGATGCGGCACGGGGCAGGGCCAGGTCGAACAGGGCCTCGTAGGGCAGAGAGGGGTTGATGCAGGGGCTGAGGGATAGCAGCTGGAACTTAGTACCCTCGTCCTCCAGCGTCTGAGGGCTCCTCAAAACCAACCGCTCGATGGGAGTGAACACAGCGGGCTGGAAGACCCAGGGCTGCTCCTGAGAGGACGTCCTGCTATCCCCTCCCCCTCCCACAGCCCCCTCTCCAGGGGTGGACAGAGCTCTGTGGGGGTCCCGTGGAGGCCCTCCCAGTGCGGGGTGGGGGCGGGGCTTCTCGCGGGGCCCGGTCAAAGTCTCCGTGGTGCGGTAGAAGGGAGAGTCGACGCTGCGACGGCCAGACTGGTCTCTCTGTTCCTCCGTGATCTTCAGCAGCTCCTCTGTGATGGAGGCTGCAGGGGAGAGGAGAGATCAGAACAGTACTGGGGACAGGAGAGAGGAGAGATCAGAACAGTGTGGAACATTACTGAGGACAGGGGAGAGATCAGAACAGTGTGAAACATGACTGAGGACAGGGGAGAGATCAGAACAGTACTGAGGACAGGGGAGAGATCAGAACAGTGTGGAACATGACTGAGGACAGGGGAGATATCAGAACAGTGTGGAACATGACTGAGGACAGGGGAGAGATGAGAACAGTGTGGAACAGTACTGAGGACAGGGGAGAGATCAGAACAGTGTGGAACAGTACTGAGGACAGGGGAGAGATCAGAACAGTGTGGAACATGACTGAGGACAGGAGAGAGATCAGAACAGTGTGGAACATTACTGAGGACAGGGGAGAGATCAGAACAGTGTGGAACATGACTGAGGACAGGGGAGAGATGAGAACAGTGTGGAACATTACTGAGGACAGGAGAGAGGAGAGATCAGAACAGTGTGGAACATTACTGAGGATAGGGGAGAGATCAGAACAGTGTGGAACATGACTGAGGACAGGAGAGAGATGAGAACAGTGTGGAACATGACTGAGGACAGGGGAGAGATCAGAACAGTGTGGAACATTACTGAGGACAGGGGAGAGATCAGAACAGTGTGGAACAGTACTGAGGACAGGGGAGAGATGAGAACAGTGTGGAACAGTACTGAGGACAGGAGAGAGATCAGAACAGTGTGGAACATTACTGAGGACAGGAGAGAGATCAGAACAGTACTGAGGACAGGGGAGAGATCAGAACAGAGTGGAACATTACTGAGGACAGGGGAGAGATCAGAACAGTGTGGAACATTACTGAGGACAGGAGAGAGATCAGAACAGAGTGGAACATTACTGAGGACAGGAGAGAGATCAGAACAGAGTGGAACATTACTGAGGACAGGAGAGAGATCAGAACAGAGTGGAACATTACTGAGGACAGGAGAGAGATCAGAACAGAGTGGAACATTACTGAGGACAGGAGAGAGATCAGAACAGAGTGGAACATTACTGAGGACAGGAGAGAGATCAGAACAGAGTGGAACATTACTGAGGACAGGAGAGAGATCAGAACAGAGTGGAACATTACTGAGGACAGGAGAGAGATCAGAACAGAGTGGAACATTACTGAGGACAGGAGAGAGATCAGAACAGAGTGGAACATTACTGAGGACAGGAGAGAGATCAGAACAGAGTGGAACATTACTGAGGACAGGAGAGAGATCAGAACAGTGTGGAACATTACTGAGGACAGGAGAGAGATCAGAACAGAGTGGAACATTACTGAGGACAGGAGAGAGATCAGAACAGAGTGGAACATTACTGAGGACAGGAGAGAGATCAGAACAGAGTGGAACATTACTGAGGACAGGAGAGAGATCAGAACAGAGTGGAACATTACTGAGGACAGGAGAGAGATCAGAACTTAGGCGTGCTTGCTTGTCAGCTAGGCTAATAATCGCGAGGACAGGGAAGAATGAGACGCTAGAACACTGTTAGAGTGAACATGCATACTCTTGGTTTAGAGTTTCTAGGCCATGAGATGAGAGGCATACAGATGATGGAACACTGACTGAAGGAACAGGGACGAGAATCAGAAACTCACGGTTGCTTGAACATGCGATTGAGGAACAGGGGACGCACGAGATTTTGTAAACAGGTCCGGGAACGATGGACTCCTGGAAGGATCAGAAGGGGTGAAAATACATGACAAAACAGTTGAATGGAAACGATTACTGCGAGGACAGGGGAGCTCTCAGCCAACAGTGTGGAACAATGACTTGGGAGGATCAGGGGGTGAGATGAGAGTATCACAGTGATGGCACCAGTAAGCCTGAGGTCTATTCGCGGAGAGATTGAGAACAGTGCACTCAATACTCGCCTCCATGCTATCGTGAGGACAGGAGAGAGCATCGAGATACAGTGTGGCAACATTTCACCTTCTCCCGCGCAGCGAGAGAGATCAGACAAGACAGTGTGGAACATGACTTGAGGACAGGGAGAGATGAGAGCCCTCAGTGTGTGAAAGCAGTACTGTTCAGGACGGGTGAGAGTATGAGAACAGTGTGGAAAACCCATATCTGAGGACAGGGGAGAGTATTTTGTTGAGAACCAGCGTGTTTTGGTGGAAACCGCAGTACTGAGCGACAGCGAGCCAGAGATCCAGGAACACTGTGGAATCATATTACTGAGGACAGTGTAAAGAAGAGGTATCAGAAACATGTGGAACATGACTGATGGACACATGTAAAGGGGTTAGTATGAACGTTTTTAGTCGGTTGAGGGATCTGAGAGAAAACCACACAGACTCGCTCGAAGAAAAAACAATGTTTAGCTGGAGGACGGAGCGCGATGAAAAGAAGAGATTACCAACAACCCAGTAATAGAGAACCAAGTCCTGAACAACAGGGGACGAGAGGGCATCGAACCCAGTGTGGGAAACATGACTGAGACAGGAGACGAGTCAGAAACAGTGTGGAACACTCTACTCGGGGACAGGTGAGACGATTCAAGCAACACGCGCCCTGCGTGATACATGAAATTGGTAGGACGATAGGGGAAGAGATGAGAACCAGTCGTGAACCATGTACGTGAGGTACAGGGAGTGTGACGATATGACTAACAGTGTGGAACATTACTGAGGACAGGGGAGAGATGAGAACAGTGTGGAACATGACTGAGGACAGGGGAGAGATGAGAACAGTGTGGAACATGACTGAGGACAGGGGAGAGATCAGAACAGTGTGGAACATTACTGAGGACAGGAGAGAGATCAGAACAGTGTGGAACATGACTGAGGACAGGGGAGAGATTGTGGAGTTAATAACAGGGGCGTGATGAGAAACAAAGTAGACTGACGGACGATGGAGAGAAAGATTGAGAAGCGAGTGTGGAAACATAGACTGAGGACAGGGAAGAGTAGAAACCAGTTGTGGGATAACCAGACATGCAGGTACAGAAGGGGTGAGAGATGAGGAGAACAGATGGGTGGGACATACTGTGACGACTGACGGGAAGGGGAGGGATGAGAACAGTGTGGAACATTACTGAGGATAGGGGAGAGATGAGAACAGTGTGGAACATTACTCAGAGGACAGGAGGAGAGGAGAGATGACGAACATGTGTGCCTGGAACATTACTGAGGACAGGGGAGAGATCAGAACAGTGTGGAACATGACTGAGGACAGGAGAGAGATCAGAACAGAGTGGAACATTACTGAGGACAGGAGAGAGATCAGAACACGGCTGGCGGGTGGAAACATTACTGAGCGCGCGCGAGAGATGATCCAGAACACGGTGTGGAACATGACCTGAGGACAGGAGGAGAGAAAGACATGTGGAACCATGACTGAGCGACAGGGGAGAGATTGCGATACAGTGTGAACATTACATGAGACAGGGGGCAGAGATCAGAAACAGTGTGGCAAACATGGAACTGAGGACAGGGTGAGAGATTGAGAACAGGTGCACTCCTCTACATGAGATTAGGAAGATCAAGCGGGAGAGTAAGATGCAGAACAGTTGGAACAGTGGACTGAGGCACAGTGTGTTTGGAGATGCTATGAGAACACGTGTTGAACCATTTACTGAGGACAGCGGGAGAGATGAGAAACAGTTGCCATAGAAACCATGTAACTATAGGGACCAGTGAGGAAAGAGCATGAGAACAGATGTGTGAACACCTGACTGCTAGGGACCCCAGGGGTAGAGGATTGAGAAACAGTGTGAACATGTACTGAGGGACAGGGAGAGATCAGTACTTAAACCAAGCGATGTTTTGTGGGAACGAGTGACTCTTGAGAGCGCACAAGGGGAGAGCTTATAAGGTCTCAAGAGGATGGCGCCTCATGCGATATAAGGCCGATGCAAATAATACCAACTTCCGTCCCTTCTCCTTCTCCTGGTAACTTCCTGCTCCTCTCATGGAAGACGGAAGTCTGGTTTACTCGCGATTTCACTGATGTGTGAGAAACTTGGGTCTGCAATCCGACGGTCATATAACGACCAACTTTCCAAGGCGTTGCGGTCTGAAAAGAACGACGAATCGTTAATGACACCCTCTGAACCCTTTGCAGGTAGGGAACATCACTCTTTTGTGAGCTTCCGGCGTCGCTTTGAAAACAGATTGTTCAACTCACGCTTCTGACATAGTCTAGATCACTAGTGTAATGACTATAGGCCGAAGGCCACGGTTCAGTATAGTAGTTTTGATGTTGAAGCGAACGCAGCGGTAAACATCTTTAGAAACATAATGAGGATCCAGTAGAGCGCGGAGTGGCTCCCTTTGAAGACCTCTACTGTGATGGGAAGAGGAGCTATTTTCACAGCGCGCCAAGAGAGCATTGAGCAGAGTGGTAAAGTATCGCAAGTTTCGTGCACGCCCCCGCAGGATGACTTTAAAATACGGGTAAGGGAGAGAGAGCGATACAGAAAGAGTTAGCCTATCGCACGGTTGCTTGCAGGGACTTACTAGAGGAGACCATGACCGCGCTTTTGCAGCCTCAAAACCGTTTCGATTTACCCGATAGAATGCATGAGATGCACGAGATGATGAGGACGAGACAGCTAGAGAAGAAAGGCAGATGGCCAGACTAGAGCGACGATCCACCGGTCTTCTGATCAGATCAGCGGCAGAACTGGAGTAGAGACAGAAAGACACGAGAGAGGAGACGAGCACAGAGATGATAAAGAGGAGAGAGAGAGAGACGGGAGAGAAAGAGGCAGAGACGAGGCGAGAGATCAGATGAAGGTGAGGAGACAGAGACAGGACATAGACATGAACTCCCAGAGAGAGATGAGAAGAGAGAGAGAGAGAGAGAGAGACTAGAGAGAAGAGAGACCAGAGGGAGAGAGCAGAAAGACAGAGAGGAGAGGACAGAGAGATAAGAGAGAGGAGAGAGAGAAGACGGAGGAGAGGGAGACGACGGGGACGAGAGAGAGAGACAGAGCAGAAAGACAGAGGAGAGGTAGAGAGAGAGAGAGACCAAGCGACAGGAGAGAGAGAGAGACAGAGAGAGACGGGAGAGAGAGAAGCAGAGAGAGAGAGAGACAGAGAGAGACGGGAGAGAGAGACAGAGAGCGAGAGAGCGAGGGAGAGGAGAGAGATGAGACGATAGACAGAGAGAGAACAGAGACAGAAAGAGAGACGAGAGAGAGAAACAGAGAGAGGAACAGAGAGAGAGGAGCGAGAGAGAGAGACAGAGAGAGACAGAGAGAGAGAGAGAGAGAGAGAGAGAGACAGAGAGAGAGAGACAGAGAGACAGAGAGAGTTTCTGCTGTAAAATCAGATCCACCGCAGGAGGAGCT
>BROE01000015.1:9484495-9488205 GCA_036571765.1 Plecoglossus altivelis
CCTCCGAAATGTGTCCTGGAAGTGGACAGGAAGTGATGTCATGGACTGGGAAACAAGGCGCATCGAAATATAAAAAAATTCCCTGAATACCTTGCCGTGGCTCAGTGGTTTGAGCTCATTGCCAGAGCACAGGTACACATCACATGACCTGAACACAGGTACACATGACCTGAGCACAGGTACAGATCACCTGAGCACAGGTACAGATCACCTGAGCACAGGTACACATCACCTGACCTGAGCACAGGTACAGATCACCTGAGCACATGTACACATCACCTGAGCACAGGTACACATCACCTGAGCACAGGTACAGATCACCTGAGCACAGGTACACATCACCTGACCTGAGCACAGGTACAGATCACCTGAGCACAGGTACACATCACCTGACCTGAGCACAGGTACAGATCACCTGACCTGAGCACAGGTACACATGACCTGAGCACAGGTACAGATTACCTGAGCACAGGTACACATGACCTGAGCACAGGTACAGATCACCTGAGCACAGGTACAGGTACAGTTCACCTGAGCACAGGTACAGATCACCTGAGCACAGGTACAGATCACCTGAGCACAGGTACAGATCACCTGAGCACAGGTACAGATCAGCTCACCTGGGTTCTTCAGGTTCCAGGAGGCAAGACGGCCAAAGATGTCGAAGAACTCATACAGGTGCTGCTTTCCAGCCTGGGGGATTGTGGGTAGCAGGGTGACGAGGACCAAAAGCCCAGTTATGAGCACAACTACGTCAGAGTCCGTCTGGAGGGGGAGGGGCACGCAGAGAAACACATCAAACTACTGATCAGAATCAGAATCGGGTTTATTCGCCATGCAAGATATACAAGCGCAGAAAGGAAGTGCAAACATAGAACATATATGAAACATAATGAAGGTAGATGAAAATATAATAAAAATCTATTATAAAATACAAATAAGATAACAAGTGGACACCAGCTGTACAGATGGGGTTAATATATTATATACTGTTCATTTCTTTGACACTTACTAGTCACACACCACTACTCATATAATAACTTGTAAATAAATAAATAAAGATAATGTAAAGATAATAAATAATCTTGTAGATCCAAGATGGCCGCCGGCTCCTCCTCCTTCTTTCCTAGCTTGAGGCATTTGCGGAACGAGAGCAACAGAGGATAGAGGGCTATCTTGTAGATCCAAGATGGCCGCCTGCTCCTCCTTCTTTCCTACCTTGAGGCATTTGAGGAGCGAGAGCAACAGAGGATAGCGGGCTATCTTGTGGATCCAAGATGGCTGCTTGCGGACTACATGTCCCAGAAGGGTCAGCGTGGAAAGCCTGCAGGCTGGTCTGTTCATGCACTCGTTCATCTTTTCCAGTAGATGCTGGAGAGAGAACCATCACCATCACCACAACAACAACAACAACAACAACATCATCATCATCATCATCATTAACATCCGCTAGATGAGTCAGGTACACTTTAGGGGTGGAGGGGTGTTGGGGTGGAGGGGTGTTGGGGTGGAGGGGTGTTGGGGTGGAGAGGTGTTGGGGGGGAGGGGTGTTGGGGTGGAGAGGTGTTTAGGTGGCAGGGGCATCTCTGCTCACCTTGTCGTGGGGCTCTCTGACAGACGACAGGATATTCATGGCCTGGTTAGAGTTGGTTTCCAGGAAGTAGTCTACCAGCCCGTTCAGCAGCATGGACCCTCGCTCTGCAGGGAGAGAAGACAATCACAACCCCAAACAGGAACAGGATGTGATGTCAACACAACCCCAAACAGGAAGAGGATGTGATGTCAACACAATCTCAAACAGGAAGTGGACCTGACACTAGCATGACCCCAAACAGGAAGAAGACCTGATACTAGCATGACCCCAAACAGGAAGAAGACCTGATACTAGCATGACCCCAGACACGAAGAAAACCTGATACTAGCATGACCCCAAACAGGAAGAAGACCTGATGCTAGCATGACCCCAAACAGGAAGAAGACCTGATGCTAGCATGACCCCAAACAGGAAGAGGATGTGATGTCAACACAACCCCAAACAGGAAGACCTGACACCAGCATGACCCCAAACAGAGCTCCTCCCCCGTGGAGCCGTACCTGTGCTCAGGTGCTCGTTGATGAGGCCTTTGATCTCCTCCAGCTGGCGCAGGTCGGAGGTCTCCAGAAGGGGCAGCAGATCCCAGGTGCTGGGCTGTTCTCGTGCCATGCTGGCAGGGCTGCTGGCAGGGCGGCTGCTGGCAGGGCTGCTGCTGCTGGCAGGGCTGCTGGCAGGGCTGCTGGCAGGGCTGCTGCCAGGCACGGAGGTCAGGCGGAGCTCCTTCTCTCGGTGTCCCGTCCTCCCTGGAGGGTTCTTGGTCTCCAGGCACCGCTGTGGGGCACACGCAAACTGGCTTAGACCAGTTCTTACAGGGCAGGGGAGTAGGTGTGTGTTGTAATATGTGTGTGTGTGTGTGTAAGCGCGTGTGTGTAAGAGCGCGCGCGTGTGTGTGTAAGAGCGTGTTTGTGTGTGTGTTAGAACGTGTGTGTGTGTGTGTGTGTGTAAGAGCGTGTGTGTGGAAGGGGGGGCAGCTTTGTAAAGTAACTAAGTGTGTCGACGTGAAACATGATTTAGCTGATAAGAAGCGAGAGAGGTGGTGATTTTAGCAGTTTTCTTAATGAGGGAGGGCCATGTTCCACGTGTAGAAAGGGAGCCATGTTCTACGTGTAGAGTGGAACCATGTTCCACGTGTAGAGTGGAACCATGTTCCACGTGTAGAAAGGGAACCATGTTCCACGTGTAGAGTGGAACCATGTTCCACGTGTAGAAAGGGAGCCATGTTCTACGTGTAGAGTGGAACCATGTTCTACGTGTAGAGTGGAACCATGTTCTACGTGTAGAGTGGAACCATGTTCCACGTGTAGAAAGGGAGCCATGTTCTACGTGTAGAGTGGAACCATGTTCCACGTGTAGAGTGGAACCATGTTCCACGTGTAGAAAGGGAACCATGTTCTACGTGTAGAGTGGAACCATGTTCCACGTGTAGAGTGAAGCCTCCATGCCATCATACAACATGTTTCCCCACAGTTCCGTGACGGTTCTAATAAATAATAATCATTCCAGAATCATGCTACCAGACCTAAAGACAAACAGCTCAGCTGATTATTAGCCAGGATTGCGTAAGTCTCGCTAGCAAGTAAGTAAAAGGAGTCTAAGGAAACGCCTTCCTAATGAGTTTCAGGAACATGTGATACAAGCAGTATAGACGTTCCTCCCAGTGAAAAAACACTCTGACGAATTTGGGCCCTGATGCAGTAGATAAATATGTCATCTCTATCAAACGCAAGTGAGGTATGGGCTACAGAATGAGGAGTGTGTGTGATTAAGGTCAACGCAAGGACGCCGGGTTGAAAAAGCGAACCCTTCTCTTCGCGTCACGACGAAAGGCATTCACGGTTGGTCACAAAGAATCAGCCCGTGTTTGCTGCAAAGTTCTTGCACCATCTTAGTGAGTCACTCAAATCCTGACAGGCTAGCGGTAGCTTCCAGGTCTGATACACAGGCATACATAATCATGATAGACAGGTCATTATGCACAGGGTGTCACTAAGCAGGCTTCCATGTGACCACCATGAGAGCAGCAGTGAATCAGCATGAGAAATCTCCCTTCTCACAGACAACTGTCCAACATCCAGATAACACACACACACACACACACACACACACACACACACAC
>BROE01000015.1:9504665-9522165 GCA_036571765.1 Plecoglossus altivelis
TCTCTGTCTCTCTGCCTGCACGCAAGGTCTCTCTCTGTCTCTCTGTCTCTCTCTCTGTCTCTGTCTCTGTCTCTCTGCCTGCACGCAAGGTCTCTCTCTGTCTCTCTGCCTGCACGCGAGGTCTCTCTCTGTCTCTCTGTCTCTGTCTCTCTCTCTGTCTCTCTCGCTGTCTCTCTCTCTCTCTGTCTCTCTCTATGTCTCTCTCTATGTCTCTCTCTCTGTCTCTCTGCCTGCACGCGAGGTCTCTCTCTGTCTCTCTGTCTCTCTGTCTCTGTCTCTCTGTCTCTGTCTCTCTCTCTGTCTCTCTCTCTCTCTCTCTCTCTCTCTCTCTCTCTCTCTCTCTCTCTCTCTCTCTCTCTGTCTCTCTGTCTCTCTGTCTCTCTCTCTGTCTGTCTCTCTCTGTCTCTCTGTCTCTGTCTCTGTCTCTCTCTCTGTCTCTTTCTATGTCTCTCTCTGTCTCTCTCTCTCTCTGTCTCTCTCTGTCTCTCCCTCTCTCTGTCTCTCTCTGTTGGCCTTACATCCTACTACTTCTCTGTGGATAGAAGCTGAATGAATGCAGCGTAACCGCCAGCCAGTGTGACAGCTAGTCACCATCCTTCAGGTGATGAAGGTGCAGGAGAGACTCACACCACAATAGCGAAGCGACCCTGAAGGAAGGGAAGCCTTTGGTCCAGCGCCCCCTGCTGGCGTCTCTTCTGCAGGAACGACAACACTGCCAGCACCCCCACCTGACCACAACAACAACAACAACGACAACAATGACAAACGACGATGAATACAAGGCCAGCAACGCCATGGCAACATGAGACTAAACGGCACCAACAGCCATCGCACGAAACAGAGATTATCTTACCGCCAGAGCGAGGGAACAGTGGAGGAACAGACTCATGGACACGCCACTGTGACAGGAAGCATCACTGGCCCTGCCGACAACACAACACACATCCTGCCGTTAACGTCTTGTTAACACACTCAGCCTAGTGTTAGCATGTTAGCATGGGGAGTGTAGTGTTAGCATTGGGGGTCTAGTGTTAGCGTGGGGGTTCTAGTGTAAGCGTGTTAGCATGGGGGTTGTAGTGTTAGCACGTTAGCATGCGTGGGTCTAGTGTTAGCACGTTAGCATGCGTGGGTCTAGTGAGGTGACGTATTGTCAAGTATGGTCACCCATACTCAAAATTTTACCTCTGCATTTAACCCATCCAAGTGCACACACAGCAGTGAATAGTGGGCAACCGCACGCGCACACAGTGAACATACACCCGGAGCAGCGGGCAGCTATTGCTCCAGTGCCTGGGAAGCTTTTGGGGGTTTGGTGCCTTGCTCAAGGGCACCTTAGTCATGGTATCGAAGGCAGAGAGAGTGCTGTTTGTTCACAATCCCCACCATCAATTCCTGCCGGTGCGAGAATCAAACCAGCAACTTCCAGGTTACAAGCCTGACTCCCTAACCATTAGGCCACGACTTCGTGTTAGCATGAGGGTCTAGTGTTAGCATGAGGGTCTAGTGTTAGCATGTTAGCATACGTGGGTCTAGTGTTAGCATGTTAACATGCGTGGGTCTAGTGTTAGCATGTTAGCATGCGTGGGTCTAGTGTTAGCATGTTAGCAGGGGGAGCGTTAAAGCAAAGCTAGGTTTACACTTCGCCTGGTTTCTAACTTGAATGACGACTCAGCTGGTTTGTAACTTGATTCCAGCTGCACCTGCCTGAGCTACACTGATGTTTTAACAGGACATCCTGACTACCAGTAGAACAACAAACACATTCTGGTTCGTGGTTATACACTTAGAACAGCCACTAAGTGACGTCTTTTACAACACTTGGAGCACACATTATGGTTTGCGGTTATACAGTTATTGTTTTGTGTCCAAAGGAGTTTGTTTACTTTTATAACTGTTTTATAACGTTTTACGTTTTATAACTGTCATGTAAACGGTGGCCAGTAAGGAGAGTTGGACTCACCCATTATGATGTCCTCTTGTCATGGCAGATTCAAACGTCTGGTTGCAAACCAAACTCAGGAAACAAAGACTCAGAAAAAAAAAGTTAGAGGAACTGAAAAGATCTCCTTAGTTCAGTCGTTAATAGTACGTTTATGTTGTCTGTCTGTCTGTCTGTCTGTCTCTCTCGCTGTCTGTCTGCCTCGCTGTCTGTCTGTCTGTCTGTCTGTCTGTCTCTCTGTCTGTCTCGCTGTCTGTCTGTCTGTCTGTCTCTCTGCCTCACTGTCTGTCTGTCTGTCTCTCTGCCTCACTGTCTGTCTGTCTGTCTGTATGTCTGTCTGTCTGTCTGTCTGTCTGTCTGTCTGTCTCGCTGTCTGTCTGTATGTCTGTATGTCTGTCTCTTTGTCTCTCAATGTGTCTGCATGTCTGTCTGTCTGTCTGTCTGTCTCACTGTCTGTCTGTCTGTCTGTCGCTCTCGCTCTCTGTCTGTCTATCTGTCTGTCCGTCTCTCTTTGTCTCTCTCTCTGTGTCTTTCTCGCTGTCTATCTGTCACTTGGTCTCTCTGTCTCTGTCTATCTGTCTCTTGGTCTCTCTCTTGGTCTCTCTGTCTGTCTCTCTCTTGCTTCCTGGTGTCCGGGGACAGTGCAGGGCAGCTTGAGGACCTTTGCTCCCAGATAGCAGGCACAGAGAAACCATTTTATTGACCTGTGTGTGAGTGTAGAGTCAATAGAGAGTTCACTGGGTGAGATGAGAGGGGAGAAAAGAGAGGCATTGTTTGAGAGAGAAGGGAGGAAAGAGAGAGAGAGAAAAGGGAGGAAAGAGAGAGAGAGAGAGACAGAGAGAAGGGAGGAAAGAGAGAGAGAGACATTGTTTGAGAGAGAAGGGAGGAAAGAGAGAGAGAGAAGGGAGGAAAGAGAAATAGAGAGAGAGAGAGAGAAGGGAGGAAAGAGAGAGAGAGAATGGAGGAAAGAGAGAGAGAGAAGAGAGAAAGAAAGAGAGAGAGAGACAAGGGAGGAGAGAGAAAGAAAAAGAGACATGGGTCGATAAACAAAACGATGATACAGTGGGCCCTTGTGTGTCTGTGTGTGTGTGTGTGTGTGTGTTTGTGTGTGTGTGTGTGTGTATCTGTGTGTGTTTGTGTGTGTTTGCGTGTGTGTGTGTGTTTGTGTATGTGTTTGCGTGCGTATGTTTGTGTGTGTTTGTGTGTGTGTTTGTGTGTGTTTGCGTGTGTGTCTGTGTTTGTGTGTGTCTGTGTGTGTCTGTGTGTATCTGTGTGTTTGCGTGTTTGTGTGTTCGTGTGTTTCTGTGTGTTTGCGTGTGTCTGCGTGTGTCTGCGTGTGTGTGTGTGCATGTTTGCATGTGTTTCTGTGTGTTTGTGTGTGTCTGTGTCTGTGTGTTTGTGTGTGTGTGCATGTTTGCATGTGTTTCTGTGTGTTTGTATGTGTCTGTGTGTGTGTGTTTGTGTGTGTCTGCATGTTTGCATGTGTTTCTGTGTGTTTGTGTGTGTGTCTGTGTGTGTTTGTGTGTGTCTGTGTCTGTGTGTTTCTAAGTGAGCTTGACAGTATGCTCTGTACTCAGAAGACTATGTGTGTACCTGACAGAGACAGAGAGACTAGAACAAAGAGAGACAAAGGGATGAGAGAGAGAGAGAGAGAGAGAGAGAGAGAGAGAGAGAGGACAGAGACAGATAATATAAGTATGTATAAGTATACCCTACACCCTATTATACTACCCTGTCTTACACACCAGTCTGACAGACCCACCAACTGGGCTGCATGTTTGAGCTGGTTCTACAGGTTGAACCAACTGGTCTGCCAGGAATAACCAGATTTTATCACCATGCAGTCAGAAACTGATAGAGGCAACAATGACAGGAGGAGGAACAAGAGGAGCAGGAGGAGGAATAGGAGGAGGAACAGAAGGAGGAATAGTACTATAACAGACTGCCTGGAAGAGTGTTCTACAGACTAGACTGTGTTTTGGAAGCACAGTAAAGGACAGCAAATTCATTTGACTGTTCTTTAGCATAGCCAAAGCAGGAGAGCATCACTAGGGCAGGGCTTGGTCAACTAGAAGGTGTGTCGGAATAGATGGGAGAGATATCGACCTACAGAGCCACTGCCACAGAGAGATCCTAGGCTTGTCTGAAGCTTCCTCTGTGGAGAATCACCTGTTCTGGACCTGCTTGGTGGTAGCTGCACCTCACCTGACCCGTAGCTTCTGGGAATCAAGATGCTGAGGCATTTGTTTGTGTTCATGTTGTTCCTGGTGGTCGTGTGTTTGCTGGAGTACACCCTTTACCAGCTGCATTACACCAGCGTGGCCATCGTGGCCATACGCTTCTTAAACCGATCAGAACTGAGCAGAAACTCCAACACGGTGTTCGATAGGCTGTTCAGAAACATTCTGACAGAGGGAGAGGAAGTATGGCAGGCAGGAACAACACTCATATCTGTGGGAGAGACAGGTAAGCACCAGGCATCCAATAGGACACCTGTCATGTAACCACAGAGTATCATGTAAACATTGTTTGTTATGTGACCACGGGGGGAACAGCAGCAAACTGGATGGACACTAGCTGGTTACTTGGTTAAAATACTGAAAACTATTATTAGGTGTGATTTTAGTTACAGCTATTTTTTTGTACCCCTCATGTCTAAATTTCCAGTTCATCGAGAAAATACATTTAGCAAAAGTCCAAGAGTCTGTGACAGACAGAGAAAGCTAGATAGAGATAGCAAGTTAATTATATTAAAATATTGATGATAGATTTATGGCATGCCAGAAATCAATTTAATATCAGTTGTGTTTAGGAACAAGCAGCAATGCAATCCCTCCAAGGGATCAGCAGTAGATAGCGTATGTATGTATGTATGTATGTATGTATGTATGTATGTATGTATGTATGTATGTATGTATGTATGTGTGTGTATGTATGTATGTGTGTATGTATGTATGTATGTATGTATGTATGTATGTATGTATGTATGTATGTATGTATGTATGTATGTATGTGTGTATGTATGTATGTATCTATGTATGTATGTATGTATGTATGTATGTATGTATGTATGTATGTATGTATGTATGTATGTGTATGTATGTGTGTATGTATGTATGTATGTATGTATGTATGTATGTATGTATGTGTATGTATGTGTGTGTGTGTGTGTGTATGTATGTATGTATGTATGTATGTATGTATGTATGTATGTATGTATGTATGTATGTATGTATGTATGTATGTGTATGTATGTGTGTGTGTGTGTGTTTGTGTGTGTGTGTGTGTGTGTGTATGTATGAAATAGCTGCTTTTGATTAATCTACTTCAGCGGATGCCTGATATTACACAACCTCTGACAACTTCAACACACCCTGCATACAGAGCTTTTAAAATTGTATTGTGTAATATTCTCTTCTCCTCTTTTCCCCTCCCCTCTTCTTCTCTCTCCTCCTCTCCTCCTCTCCTTCTCCTTTCCCCTCCCCTCCCCTGCTCTCATCCTCTCTCCTCTCCTTCTCTTCTCCTCTCCTCCTCCTCCCCTCCCCTCTCCTCTCCTCCTCCCCTCCCCTCCTCTCCTCCTTGTCTACTCTCCTCTCCTCCTCCCTTTCTCTCCTCCTCCCTTCCTCTCCTCCTCCTCTCCTCTCCTCCTGTCCTCCTCCTTTCTTCTCCCTTCCCCATCTCTAATCCTCCCCTCCTCCCCTCCTCGTCTACTCTCCTCTCCTCCAGTTCCTCCTCTCCTCCTCCTCTCTCCAGAATCCAGTCATTCCTCCACATTGCTGCCATGTGAAGAACCATCTCCTCTGCTAGGTAAGTCTCCAGCTCCCATGTGTGTCTGAGTGACTCACTCAAGACAAAAAGCACAAAGTCTGCACACAAAAGGTATGAAATGAAGCTGGACCAGTTTCAGAGATTAAGTGACCTTTACACAAACAAAAAGATACCGACAAGAATCTTTTCAGAGGGATGTCAAATGGATTTACCGCAAACAGTTCCTGTTAAAGTCTCATGGCCTCAAGCCCCCATCTCTTCAGTCCAAATCAGTTGCTTCTCCTGTCCTGTGCAGTGGGCCCCATCAGGGTGGACTTCCACAGGAACGTGACATTAGCAGGAGTGGAGCAGCAGAACCCACAGGTGCAGCTGGGGGGCTGGTGGCTGCCGTTGGACTGCAGGTCAGAGCAGCGTGTGGCCGTCATCGTGCCGTTCAGGAACCGGGAAGAACACCTGAAGTTCTTACTGCATTACCTGCACCCCTTCATGCAGCGCCAGAAACACCACTACAGAGTATACATCATCAACCAGGTACACACACACACTGTCTCTTACACACATACACATACACACACACACATACACACACACACACACTGTCTCTCTCACACACACATATATACACTCACACACACACACAAACTCACACACACACACACTCACACACACACACACACACACTGACCCCACCAGCGTGTGACAGGTCTCCTGTCTCTTCCAGGCAGGAGAGGGGAAGTTTAACAGGGCTAAGCTGATGAACATCGGCTACAAGGAGGCCCTAAAAGACTTGTACAACTGCTTCATCTTCAGCGATGTGGACTTGGTTCCAATGGACGACCGCAACAGCTACACCTGCAGCAGCCAACCCAGACATCTGTCTGTGGCGATAGATAAGTTTGGCTTCAGGTGTGGCATTCTAGTGAAGTCTATTCTACTATGCACTGATCTACTGTTTTTTACTCTGCTCTACTGTTCTCTAGTCTACTGCATTCCAGTGTTCTCTGTTGTACTATGCTGTAGTCATCAGTGTTACTGTAAACTATATTCTACTGTGTTCTACTGTACCCATTTCTACTGTGCTCTATTTCAACTAAAATTATGTGTGTGCGGGTGTGTGGTTCTGGTGTGTGTGTGGTTCTGGTGTGTGTTTGTGTGTGGTTCCGGTGATTGTGTGCTTCTGGTGTGTGTGTCTGTGGTTCTGGTGTGTGTGTCTGTGGTTCTGGTGTCTGTGCATGTGTGGTTCTGGTGTGAGTGTGTATGTGTGGTTCTGGTGTGTGTCTGTGCGTCTTGTGTGGTTCTGGTGTCTGTGTGTGTGTGTTTGGTTCTGGTGTGTGTGTGTGGTTCTGGTGTGTGTGTGTGGTTCTGTTGTGTGTCTGTGCGTCGTGTGTGTGGTTCTGGTGTCTGTGTGTGTGTGGTTCTGGTGTGTGTCTGTGCGTGTGTGTGTGGTTCTGGTGTGTGTGTGTGGTTCTGGTGTGTGTGTGTGGTTCTGGTGTGAGTCTGTGCGTGTGTGTGTGGTTCTGGTGTGTGTCTGTGCGTGTCTGTGTGGTTCTGGTGTGTGTGTGTGGTTCTGGTGTGTGTCTGTGCGTGTGTGTGTGGTTCTGGTGTGTGTGTGGTTCTGGTGTGCGTCTATGCGTGCATGTGTGTGGTTCTCAGACTTCCCTACCCAGGGATCTTCGGAGGAGTCACGGCTATGAACATTGAGCAGTTTGAGAAGACCAACGGTTACTCCAACACCTACTGGGGCTGGGGGGGGGAGGATGATGATATGTCAAACAGGTAAGGAGGGGAGGGAGAGGGGGAGGGAGGGAGGGAAAGGGTGGAGGGGAGGGAAGAAGTAAGGAGGGAGAAGGGAGGGGGGAAGGAGACAGAGGGGAGAGAAGGAGGGTTACAAGAAAGGGAAGGAGATTTAAGACATGACTGCTTTCTAACTTGCAGGATAAGGTTACATGGCATGTCATTTAACAGACCAGATGGGCTGATAGGGAAATATCGCATGATCCAGCATGGCAGAGATGAGCATAACGAACCCAACCCAGAGAGGTACACATGTCTACTCTGCTATAATGTACTAAACTGTACTATACTGTACTACACTGTACTATACTTTACTATACTTTACTATACTGTACTATACTTTACTACACTGCACTGTACTGTTCTATACTGTATTATACTGTGTAATACTGTACTATGCTGTACTACACTGTATTATACTGTACTATACTGTACTCTGCTGTACTGTACTATACTGCACTATACTGTACTATACTGCACTATACTGTATTATACTGTACTATACTGTACTCTGCTGTACTGTACTGTACTGTATTGTACTATACTATACTGTATTGTACTATACTGTACTGAACTGTACTGTACTATACTGCACTGTACTGTACTATACTGCACTATACTGTATTATACTGTACTATACTCTACTCTGCTGTACTGTACTGTATTGTACTGTACTATACTGTATTGTACTATACTGCACTGTACTGTACTATACTGTACTATACTCTACTCTGCTGTACTGTACTGTATTGTACTGTACTATACTGTGTTGTACTATACTGCACTGTACTGTACTATACTGCACTGTACTGTACTATACTGTACTGATCTCTGCTCTATTTCCCTGTCTTCTGTTCCTGGTGCTGCAGGTTCAACTTGCTCTCGCAGACGTCCGACAACATGGATACAGACGGCCTGAACAGTCTCTCCTACAGCATCGTGAAGACAGTGAATCACAGACTGTACACCAACATCACCGTGGACACACTGTCCCCCTTGTAAAAGGAGGACTGTGGGGGTCTCTCACATAGAGGAGGACTGTGGGGGTCTCTCACATAGAGGAGGACTGTGGGGGTCTCTCAGATAGAGGAGGACTGTGGGGGTCTCTCACATGGAGGAGGACTGTGGGGGTCTCTCAGATAGAGGAGGACTGTGGGGGTCTCTCAGATAGAGGAGGACTGTGACTATATCTCTCAGATGAAGGAGGAAGAGTCTGATGAACTATGGTGCAACTTTTATATTTATATTTTATATGGAGGTGTATTGGCGTACGTGTGTGTGTGTGTGTGTATTGTGGGATTGGAATTTGTAAAAATAATAATAATAATAATAATATGATCAATGAAATACCTCTGAATATATTTCTGAAAGAAACAAAAAACAACTTCTGTTTGCACGTTTAATTGAATGACTGATGCTGTAACTGACAAAACGAGCACATCACACACAGCAACTCCGCAGTACTGAGGTCATCAGGCAGAGGGAGGAGCCATATCAGGGGAATTCTGATTGGACAGTTTGACTTGGGTCTTTGACGGTCAACTTTAACAGCTTTCTTCCTTCACAATCAATATGTCTGCCCTGGTTTCCCTGGAAACCATCAAACATAGGACTTTATGCTGTAGTGTGTGTGTGTGTGTGTATCTGTGCATGTGTGTTTATGTGTGCATGTGTGCATGTGTGTGTGTGTGTGTGTGTGTGTGTATGTGTATCTGCGCATGTGTGTGTGTGTGTATATCTGTGCATGTGTGTTTATGTGTGCATGTGTGCATGTGTGTGTGTGTGTGTGTGTATGTGTATCTGCGCATGTGTGTGTATGTGTTTCTGTGTGTGTGTGTGTGTGTATCTGTGCATATGTGTGTGTGTGTGTGTGTGTGTGTGTGTGTATGTGTTTCTGTGTGTGTGTATGTGTTTCTGTGTGTGTGTGTGTGTGTGTGTATGTGTATCTGCGCATGTGTGTGTATGTGTTTCTGTGTGTGTGTGTGTGTCGTGTGATAGTAGCAGCTGTACTCACAGTCTCTGGACACAAAGAGCACACTCGTTGGCGTAGGTGGCCCCATCGCTACCACAGACAGGAGCCAGATTCATGGGACAGGCCACGATCTCAGACAAGCCTCCACAGGATGGCTGCAACACAGGATGGACAACACAGGCTGGTCAACATAGACTGGTCAGAACAGACTGGTCAGAACAGGCTGGTCAGAACAGGCTGGTCAAAACAGGCTGGTCAGAACAGGCGGGTCAGAACAGGCTGGTCAGAACAGGCTGGTCAACACAGCCTAGTCAACACAGGCTGGTCAAAACAGGCTGGTCAGAAAAGGCTGGTCAGAACAGGCTGGTCAGAACAGGCTGGTCAGAACAGGCTGGTCAGAACAGGCTGGTCAACACAGCCTAGTCAACACAGGCTGGTCAGAACAGGCTGGTCAGAACAGGCTGGTCAGAACAGGCTGGTCAACACAGCCTAGTCAACACAGGCTGGTCAAAACAGGCTGGTCAGAAAAGGCTGGTCAGAACAGGCTGGTCAAAACAGCCTAGTCAACACAGGCTGGTCAGAACAGGCTGGTCAGAAAAGGCTGGTCAGAACAGGCTGGTCAAAACAGCCTAGTCAACACAGGCTGGTCAAAACAGGCTGGTCAGAAAAGGCTGGTCAGAACAGGCTGGTCAAAACAGCCTAGTCAACACAGGCTGGTCAGAACAGGCTGGTCAGAACAGGCTGGTCAGAACAGGCTGGTCAACACAGCCTAGTCAACACAGGCTGGTCAGAACAGGCTGGTCAGAACAGGCTGGTCAGAACAGGCTGGTCAGAACAGGCTGGTCAACATAGGCTGGTCAGAACAGGCTGGTCAACATAGGCTGGTCAGAACAGGCTGGTCAACATAGGCTGGTCAGAACAGGCTGGTCAACATAGGCTGGTCAGAACAGGCTGGTCAACATAGGCTGGTCAGAACAGGCTGGTCAACATAGGCTGGTCAGAACAGGCTGGTCAACATAGGCTGGTCAGAACAGGCTGGTCAACATAGGCTGGTCAGAACAGGCTGGTCAACATAGGCTGGTCAGAACAGGCTGGTCAACATAGGCTGGTCAGAACAGGCTGGTCAACACTCATTTTGTATTTTTTTAAAGGCTGGAGGCTGAACCTATTGTTGAGTTCTGCTCTGCCAGTCCTTGATTCTAGAATCCATGTGGAATTCCAGAACATTCTACTAACCTTCCTGAGAGCGTTAGATCTTTCCTCTGCTCCTGTGAAAACACAGCAAACACTTTTGACATCTCTTGATATCACTTTCAAAAACAGCAATGCAAATACCTCAGAGAGGCATTAAAGGCCACATTCAAAGCCACACGATCACACATGGCTACCTCTTCAGGGTTTGCATGTGTGGACAGTGCTTATCAGTGGTGAGATCATTTTAATAAAAGTTTGGAGGCCAAAATATGTTTATTCAAATAGTAGTTGTAGGACCGTATGTAAACTAGAGTAAATATGAAGGGGTGCTGAGCCAACATGAGAAGCAAAAGACATGTTAGGATACTCCTAGGACAATCGAGGGTGAATGAGCGAGTGAGATGGTGTGATGGGGACGCACACCACACACACAAGAACAATCCCACACAACACAACACATACAACACACAGCCACACACACACCAAACACACACACTAACACACACACCACACACAGACACACATAGACAACACACACACACACTGAAAACACACACACCACACACAACACACACAAAACACACACACCACACACCACATAAACACACACACACACATAAACACACACACACAAACACACACACACACAAACACCACACACACACAACAACATAAACCACCACACACACACACCAAACACACACAACACACAACACAACAACACAATTCACATACAACACAGCACATACAACACACCACAACACCCACACACACACAATACACACACACACAACCACAACACAAACACACACCACCACAGCAACCACACACATAACACACACACCACACAAACCACACACACCACACAAACACCATGCATACACCAGCACACATAAACACACACACAACACACAAAAACACAACACATAACACACGACACATTAAACACACACACACAAACACACACACGTACATAAACACACCTACACACAGACACACATAAACACCACACACATAAACCACACACAGACAGATCGAATACAGAAAGAATACACACACACACATATACACAAACCACACAGCACACACATAAACATATAACACACACACCAGCACACACACACACACATAAAACACAGACACCACAACACAGACACACACACACACACACAAACACACAACAATAAACACACACACACAAACAACACACAAACAATTTATCCCGCACGCACGCACGCGCACACAAACACACACAACATAAACACACAAACACACAAACGTCCACATACACCCACACACAACAACACCAACACACACAAACACACACACTACATAAAACACACACCACACACAGCCACACATAAACCACACACACACACATTTAAACACACACAGACAAGATGAATACAGATAGATACACACACACACATATACAAACTAACCATAACAAACACACACAACACATACAACAAAACAGCGCACACACCAGACACACACAAACACACATAACAACCACAGACACACACACCACACACAAACATTACATCTAAAAACACGGGGGGAGAGGGGGAGAGGGGGCAGAAGGGGCAGAAGGGGTGGGGGCAGAGGGGGCAGAAGGGGCAACAAGAAGGGGTCACCTGGACCTCCTAAAGTGTCTGAATTCCCTGAGGACCCTGCAGTCAAAGGAGAATCCAAACCATGACCTTTATTATCCAATGAGAGGAGAGAGATTCTGGCAGTAACCAATTGAATCCAAACCTTGACCTTTATTATCCAATGAGAGGAGAGAGATTCTGGCAGTAACCAATTGGCAGCACTGGGGTGGGAGTGGCCTAATTGACTGATTGACTTACTGAAATGTTCACCATTACCACAGTTCTAGAACGCCAGAATGTGCGAAGTGAAAGATTGTAACAACAACATGTCAAGACGGAGGGCGTGGTCCTGCTCAGGTGAGCTAACACACCAGGTGAGCTAACACACCAGGTGAGCTAACACACCAGGTGAGCTAACACACCAGGTGAGCTAACACACCAGGTGAGCATGTAGCGATGGAGCATGACGCAGACTGAACGTGACAAGTGAACATCACACTTCCATCAGACCGCTCTGAAGGGACAGGCCATCATCTCCTCAACACAGCTTTTTATTTATTTATTTTTTGTTATTTCTCTAGAATATTCAAGAGGGCTCTTAGAAATAGGCCCCACTAGAGGGAACAGTGCAGGTTGAACATGCCTCCACTAGAGGGAGCAGTGCAGGTTACACATGCCTCCACTAGAGGGAGCAGTGCAGGTTACACATGCCTCCACTAGAGGGAGCAGTGCATGTTAAACATGCCTCTGATGTTAAACAGCTCTGCATTTGGCACGGACATGATTCACCTCAACACAATACACATCCATGTTACATCAACACCATGTTGGTTACCAGTAGCAGCTTCACACGTAGACACTTGAAAGGAACCATTGACCCACAGATTGACTTGACTTAGACTCCAACGTCTCATAAATATTTAAGCTGTTTTTTTTTTGTTGTTTGTTTGTTTGTTCTCCGCAAATCTCCAAGCCCTGATTGGCTGCCTTGTGTCTGACGCCTGGAGATGCTCCCTCTGGTGGCCAACTGGAGAACATGCAGAATACAGGCCGCTCCAGAAACCACCCAGGTCACTTGACAAACAACACTTTTTTCCTTGTTGTTTTGTACATTACAAACATCCGACATGTAGAAAAGAAATACGAAAAGAAAACCTGTTCTCTAAAGAGTTTCTCACCAACGTTTTTATCTGTCTGCTTCTGATTCTAGAACCTTCCCGTCCGCTTCTGATTCTAGAACCTTCCTGTCTGCTTCTGATTCTAGAACCTTCCTGTCTGCTTCTGATTCTAGAACCTTCCTGTCCGCTTCTGATTCTAGAAGCTTCCTGTCTGTTTCTCATTCTAGAACCTTCCTGTCTGTTTCTGATTCTAGAACCTTCCTGTCCGCTTCTGATTCTAGAAGCTTCCTGCCAGTCCTTGTCTGTATCATCATCATCATCATCATCATCATTCTGCAGTGTTTGAAGTCAGCATACTGCTTCTTCCACTCTGTGTGCTGGCAGGAGACTGTAGCATCGACAGCCAACAAACACACAAAACATTTTAGAAGACGAAAAATTAAGAAAAATACAATTACGTTCCGTATAAGGTCGGTTTTAGATGATTTTTTCACGATGCATATTTGAAACCAAACAGATCAATGAAGCTTCTCCGTTGCCTTTAAAAGTAGCATAAAAACCCATGATTGTGTACAGATCTTCAGTGTCATTTACGGAACCAAAACTGCTGTTGTGAAAAGTGCGGGACACTAGGACCCTGGGGACACTAGGACCCTGGGGTGGCGTGGCCCTGGAGACACTAGGACCCTGGGACAATAGGACCCTGAGGACACTAGGTTCCTGGGGTGGCGTGGCCCTGGAGACACTAGGACCCTGGGGACACTAGGACCCTGGGGACACTAGGACCCTGGGACACTAGGACCCTGGGGACACTAGGACCCTGAGGACACTAGGACCCTGGGGACACTAGGACCCTGGGGGTGAGTTTGGCAGTGAAGGACTCAGTTTTTCCCTGTGGATCATGAGGCTGAACTGGGAGTCCAGCCAAAGTGAATCCCAGCAGCTCTCTTCTCTGGCAGTGAATCCCAGCAGGTGACTATCAAAGAATATCTGAATCCATTCGAATCTTTGTCACTGACTCGGAGACTCGGAGACGACTCCAATCGGTTCTTGGTTGTTGGGGTTGGTGGAACGCCTGTTGCCAGCCAACTGCTGCTTGCTCTGCAACACTGAGTTCAAGTCTGCTGGTCTAATCCTGACCGCAGGATCTAGGGAGGTGATCAAATCCTCTTCCTCCCCCTCTCCCTCCCCCTCCCCCTCCTTTTTCCCTCCTTCTCCCCCTCTCCCTCCCCCTCTCCCTCCCTCACCACGAGACTTCCTGCAGCTGACAACTTTCAGCTTCTGTCCTTATCTTATCATTTGCATTGATTTGCATGATTTGAGTTTCATTTCAGTGTTGAACTTTCTGCAGCATCAAGCACCTCCCACCTCCTCCCTCCCTCCCTCCCTCCCCCAGCCGGGGGGGGAGGTATGTGGGTGTGAAGGGGGGGGGCTGAACACTCGCAGTCCACTGAGAAATCATCATAGTAATGATTCAAAAAAGACTAAAAACAAGTAGAAAACGTCTGGTGAGGACAGGTCCTCTAGTGGTCAGTGTGTGGGGGTGCTGGAAGTGCGCCCCCTGCTGGACAGGGGTGGTCACACACAGCTTTCCCTGGCCTTCTCGTCCAACAGGAAGGTGTTGAGGTGGGACATGTCCACGGGCACAGCGTCCCGCTTGATTATGGAAATGTCTTTCAAGTGGTCCTCGTCACTTTGGTCCTTGGCAAAATTGACAAATACCTAGGAGGGGGGAGGGGCCAGGGAGAGACAGACAGGCAAACAGACAGACAGACAGACAGACAGAGCACAAACACATTTAATACTGATAGACATGTTTTCTTCTAATCAAAATGACCAATATCACCCCTTTCCTCATGCTCCTCCCATCCCTCCCCTCAAGCCCCTCCCATCCCTCCCCTCAAGTCCCTCCCATTCAACCCTCAAGCCCCTCCCATCCTCCTCCCTCATGCCCCTCCCATCCACCCATAAAGCCCCTCCCATCCTCCTCCCTCATCCTCCCCCCCTCACCCTCCTCCCATTTTCCTCCTCCCATCCTCTCCCCCTCATCCTCTCCCCCTCATCCTCCCCCCCTCAATCCTCCTCCCCCCATCCTCCTTCCCTCATGCCCCTCCTCATCCTCCTCCATCCTCCATCATCACTCACTCACCCTCACCTCACTCTTCCCCTCATCCCCTCCCTCTCCTCCTCCCATCCTCTTGCCTCATCTCCTCTCCCTCAATCCTCTCCCTTCATCCCCTCCCTCATCCTCCTCTCATCCTCCTCCCCTCATCCTCCTCCCCTCATCCTCCTCCCATACTCCTTCCTCACATCCTTTCCTCTCCTCTTCCCCATTCCTCCTCCCTCCATCTCATCCTCTTCCCTCATCCTCCTCCCCCCATCCTCCTTCCCTCATCCTCCTCCCCTCATCCTCTTCCCTCATCCTCTTCCCTCATCCTCCTCCCCTCATCCTCCTCCCCTCATCCTCTTCCCATCCTCTTCCCATCCTCCTCCCCTCATCCTCTTCCCCTCATCCTCCTCCCCTCATCCTCCTCCCATCCTCTTCCCCTCCGTCCTCCCCTCACCTGGTCCAGTGTGGTCTGAGACACAGAGTAATCCTCGATGCTGAGCAGCTCCTTATGTCTGGCCAGCAGGGAGAAGATACGGGCCAGAGATGTGCATGTGGAGGGCAGCTGGTACTGCAACATGTTCCGGTGTTTCTCCTTCAGGGTGCTGCCCGGCAACTCTTTCTCTATGAACTCCGTCACCGGCGCTAGGTCAGGGTCCGGCCCCGCCACACGCAGGATTATGGTGTAGCCGTCACCAAACCTGCAGGAGGAGGGGGTGTTAGCGATAGCATGAGGAGGACCGTAGATGTTAGCATTTTGGTTAGCCGTTGTATGGAGACGGTGTTGATGTTAGCATGAGGCACAGTACAGAGAAACCAAGCTAACTGTTTACACTGCTGTGTGTGTGTGTGTCTGTGTGTGTGTGTGTGTGTGTGTGTGTGTGTGTCTGTGTGTGTCTGTGTGTGTGTGTGTGAGTGTGTGTGTGTGAGAGAGAGTGTGAGCATGAGAGAGTGTGTGTGAGAGTGTGTGTGAGAGAGAGAGTGTGTGTAAGAGTGTGTGTGTGAGAGTGTGTGTGTGAGTGTGAGTGTGTGTGAGTGTGTGAGAGAGTGTGTGTGTGTGTGTGTGTGAGAGTGTGTGTGTGAGTGTGAGTGTGTGTGTGTGTGTGAGTGTGCTCACCTGTTCTTTAAGTGCTGAACACTGCCCAGACATCTGAAGTGTCCGTTCACCATGATGGCCATGCGAGTGCACAGAGCCTCACACTCCTCCATGCTGAGGAGACCACAGTGTTAGAGACTGCTCCAATTATACATCCTTTACACATCTACCTACACATCCTTCACACATCTACCTACACATCCTTTACACATCCTTTACATGTCTACCTACACATCCTTTAATCACCTACCTACACATCCTTTACACATCCCCTCTACACATCTACCTACACATCCTTCACACATCCTTTACACATCCTTCACACATCCTTCACACATCCTTTACACATCCTTTACACATCCTTTACACGTCTACCTACACATCCTTTACACATCCTTTACACATCCTTTACACATCCTTTACACGTCTACCTACACATCCTTCACACATCCTTTAAACATCTACCTACACATCCTTTAATCATCTACCTACACATCCCCTCTACACATCCTTTAATCATCTACCTACACATCCCCTCTACACATCCTTTACACATCCCTCTCCACATCCACTCTACATATCTTCTCCCCTCTCCACCTCCCTCCCAGTCTCACCTGTGAGAGGTGAGCACCACTGATCTCCCCTCTTTGATGATGCTGAGGATGCAGTTCCACAGAGCTCTCCTGGCCTTGGGGTCCATTCCTGTGGTGGGCTCATCCTGTACACACACAGATCCAGGGTCAGCTTTACTCTGTGCGTACATATGCACAGTGTGTGTGTGTCCACATGAGTGTGTCCCTGCACATTGTGTGTGTGTGGTTGCACAATGTGTGTGTGTGGGGTTGCATAGTGTGTGTGTGTCTGCACAGTGTGTGTGTGTGTGTCCGCACAGTGTGTGTGTGTGTGTGTGTGGTTGC
>BROE01000015.1:9527184-9537184 GCA_036571765.1 Plecoglossus altivelis
GTGTGTGAGTGTGTGTGAGTGTGTGTGTGTGTGTGAGTGTGTGTGTGAGTGTGTGTATGTGTGTATGTGTGTGTGTGAGTGTGTGTGTGTGTGTGTGAGTGTATGTGTGTGTGTGTGTGTGAGTGTGTGTATGTGTGTGAGTGTGTGTGTGTGTGTGAGTGTGTGTATGTGAGTGTGTGTGTGTGTGAGTGTGAGTGTGTGTGTGAGTGTGTGTATGTGTGTGAGTGTGTGTGTGTGTGGGGGGAAGCACACCTCTTGCTGATGATCTGAGCGTACGTCTTGACCAGGTAGTCGGACACGTTCCTGTTGGTCAGGTTCTGTAGAGTGTCTGTACTGCTTATCCTCATCTGCAGAGACACCACAATTACCACAGGGTCTGTGTGTGTGCAGTGTGTGTGTGTGTACAGCGTGTATGTACAGCATGTGTGTGTCCGCAGTGTGTGTGTGTGTGTGTCTGCATCATATGTGTGTGTGTGTGTGTGTCTGCATCATATGTGTGTGTGTGTGTGTGTTTGTGTGTGTGTGTGTGTCTGCAGCGTGTGTGTGTGTCTGCAGTGTGTGTGTGTACAGTGTGTATGTGTGTGTGCAGCGTGTGTGTGTGTGTGTGTCTGCAGCGTGTGTGTGAGTCTGTAGTGTGTGTGTGTGTGTGCAGTGTGTTACCTGTGGAGGGGGCAGCCCCCCCGCTCCAGGAGGACACTCTGGAAGCATCTTCTTCCGTCCTTCACAGCTGCACTCACACACAGGAGAGGGGTTGCTCATGCTCCAGTTACCAGACTCAAACATGGCGCTCACACTAGCCGCCACCTCCGGCACTGACCAATCACCTGTCGCCCTGGAGCACGGAGCACCTCTGCAGGGGGAGGGAGGGAGGGAGAGAGAGGGAGAGGGAGAGGGAGAGAGAGGCATGTTATGCTGATGTCTTAACAGGATCTGTGATGTCATCAGAGGTGCAGTCCCCTGTGTGTCCAGCAGGGAGCAGCAGCACTCACGGTATGGGCTCTGGCTCCATGCAGCGTGTCCCAAAGCCTGGCTTGTCCGTCAGCGCCCCCTGCAGTCTGTTAGTGTGGGCGTCCTCAGGAGCATCGTTACTGCAAAAGAAGAACAACAAGGATGTTGGTGCTTTTGAAGGCAGACAGACAGGTAAACAGACAGACAGACAGGTAGATAGACAGACAGGACAGAGAGGCAGACCGACATTTAGACAGACAGGTTGACACACAGACAGGTAAATAGACAAACAGATAGACAGACAGGTAGACAGAGAACAGAGAGGCAGACCGACAGGTAGACAGACAGGTTGACAAACAGACAGGTAAACAGACAGACAGAACAGAGAAGCAGACCGACAGACAAACAGACAGACAGGCTGTACCTGATGAAGGTGTACTGTTCCTCGTACATGCCAGGCTCCAGAGCCAGGCTGGGGTATTTCCCAAACGGAGGCACGATGAGACTAAACACCAGAGCAATGCACACGAACACAGCAGGGAGAACAATCTGGAACAACAACAACAACAAGCTCACTAACAGGGTCACCTCATCTTACCTGTGTGTGTGTGTGTGTGTTTACCTGATTCTACCTGTGTGTGTGTGTGTTCACCTTATTCTACCTGTGTGTGTGTGTGTGTGTGTGTGTGTGTGTGTGTGTGCGTGTGTGTTCACCTGAGCAAAGAATCCCTTCCTGGAGCGGCGAGCGTACAAGAACCTTTTCCAGAGCAGAGCTACAAACTGCTGCCTCTTCAGACTCCAGCCCTTCACCTGATACGAGCCCTTTCCATCCGTTCCACCCAGCCAGTCTGTCTCTCTCGACTCTGCAGGAGGACGGGAGGGAGGGAGGGAGGGGGAGGAGGTGGGGAAGGAGGGAGGGGGAGGAGTAAGGAAGAGAAGGGGAGGAGGTGGGGAGGGAGAGCAGGGAGAGACAGGTTAATACCCTGTCAAACACGCATTCAGCCAATCTATCACAGCGTTCTTCGTTCATATCAATAGCAGCAGTGGTGGCTGATGGGAAATGTAGTTCCAGTTGGCTCTTACCTTCAGAATCATTGTACTCGAAGCTGTCGTCCTCCGTGAAGGGCTTCAGGCAGCTCTGGTGGTCTCCGAAGGCGTGGCGACGGTTCCTCCTGATGGGGAACGTTCCGTCTGGAGAGCGGGCAGGAGAACGCAAACAAGCATGTTAGAACAGAGGGTTCTGAAGACGTGACTGTTTGTAATGAAGGCGTGGAACAGAGGAGGTTGTGAGAGAGAACGGACGATGTTTGTGGATGAGGTCGTGGATGAGATCGTACCGGCGGCAAGTTCAGCAGCATCCACACCGCTGTCTTCAGCCACTTTCAGGAAAATCTAAAACAGAACCACCAAACAACTTCAGACTCTGAAGACTCTGACACCGCGAGTGACACTCACACATCTAAACGAAATACGGCTTGAAATTCTACTAAATATACGGTCAAAGTCAAACTAAACAAGGACTCAAATTCGACTAAATATAGAGACATCCCTCCCCACTGAGGAGAGAGTAACATCAGCCTCACCTCTTCCAGGGTGGTGTCTGAGATGCCGTAGCTGGAGATGCCCAGGTCGGACAGCCGGTCGTCCACCTCGTGGAAGAGCTCCACAAAAGCACCAGCCTTGGCTGCTTCGTAAGGCAGGACATAGGTGAGCTCGTGGCCCAGGTCCTCCACCAGACGGGCTGCAGGGACGTGCCGGAAGATCACGCTGGAGATCTGGGATACGTCTACGGGAGGGGGGGAGAGAAGACATGGGTGAGTACACTGGGCTTGGTCACAGAGGACTGACTAAATCGTCATCATGAGAGGGATAGAGCTGGAGAGAGACAGATGGAGAGGGAGAGGGGCAGAGAGAGAGGGACAGAGAGAGAGGGACAGAGAGAGAGGGACAGAGAGAGAGAGACAGAGAGAGAGAGAGACAGAGAGAGAGAGAGACAGAGAGAGAAACAGAGAGAGAGACAGAGAGAGAGACAGAGAGAGAGAGACAGAGAGAGAGAGACAGAGAGAGAGACAGAGAGAGAGACAGAGACAGAGAGAGAGAGACAGAGAGAGAGACAGGTCTGTGACTCACCGATGGTGGTAGCTTCACTCTCTGGTTCACTGCCCAGTCCTGCATCAGAGCTGCTCTCAGACACACTGTCCTCCTGCAGAGACAACACACTTAGCCTCCAACCAGCCTCCTACCAGCCTCCAACCAGCCCCCTACCAGCCTCCTACCAGCCTCCAACCAGCCCCCTACCAGCCCCCTACCAGCCCCCTACCAGCCTCCTACCAGCCCCCTACCAGCCTCCTACCAGCCTCCTCCCAGCCTGCCAGTCTATCTGAAAGAACCGTGAATCCTCTCCAGCAGCTACAAAAGAAAAAGAAGCTTGTATTTAAAACGTTGAGCTACCTTTTCCTTCTTGCTGTAGGACACCGTGCTGGCTGAGTTCCTGCAGGACTGCAGAGCCACATCCAGGTCTCTCTTCACCAGCGTGAGGTAATATCCTGTCCCCAGCTGCGTCTTCAGGAAGAGGGAGGAGCCTACGCAGCACAGCCTGCCGTGGGAGATGATGGCAATGCGGTCTCCCAAGATGTCCGCCTCATCCATGTGGTGGGTGGAGAGGATGATGGTGCGGCCTGGAGGGGAGGAGGGAGGGGAGGAGGAGGGAGGTGAATGCAGATCAGGTAAATAAGTACATGCTGTGTGTGTGTGTGTTCACCTTATTCTACCTATGTGTGTGTGTGTGTGTGTGTGTGTGTGTGTGTGTGTGTGTGTGTTCACCTTATTCTACCTATGTGTGTGTGTGTGTGGGTGTGCGTGTGTGTGTTTGTTCACCTTATTCTACCTGTGTGTGTGTGTGTGAGGTGAATGCAGACCAGGTAAATCAGTACATGCTGTGTGTGTGTGTGTGTGTTCACCTTATTCTACCTTTGTGTGTGTGTGTGAGGTGAATGCAGACCAGGTAAATCAGTACATGCTGTGTGTGTGTGTGTGTTCACCTTATTCTACCTGTGTGTGTGTGTGTGAGGTGAATGCAGACCAGGTAAATCAGTACATGCTGTAAAGTAGTTATCTCCTCTTCACTGAGGTGAGGGGTTTGACTGCCCCAAGTTGCCCTTAGCAACCAGCCCCACATGCTACGGAATGTTCATCACGGGGGGAGGGGGCGTGGCTAGGGTGGCGTTACCTTGGCGATACTTGAGCAGCAGGTCCCAGATGCCTCTGCGTGCGTAGGGATCCACACCGGCCGTGGGTTCGTCCAGGATCACGACCTTTGACCCCCCGACGAATGCCAGAGCCACCGACAGCTTCCTCTGCATGCCACCTGTCGTGACATCACTTCCTGTTATATGCTGGTTCGCCTGTGTCCTTGTGGGCGCTCTGTCGTTTTTGCTTAGATTTTTAAAAAGTATTTTGAAAATAGTTGAAACTTTTGCTGTTGTTGTTTTTTGAAAGGGGAACAGAATGTAGAACAAGAAATACACACACACACAGACACACACAGACACACAGACACAGAGATACACAGACACAGAGATACACAGACACACACACACACACACGCTCTCACCAGACAGCTGGTTGGTGAGGGACTGGCGTTTGTGTGGTAGGCCCACATCGTTGACGATCTGTTCCATCTCAGCTTTCACCTTCTCCTCAGACAGCCCCTTCAGACGAGCATAGAACCAGATATGTTCCTCCACTGTCAGCCTGGAGGAGAGGAGGAGAGGAGGAGGAGGAGGGAGAGAAGGAGGAGATAAGTTAATGCACTTACTCAACACCCAGTAGTATTAACAACACTGATATGATCAGTATGAGGGCAGAGAAACAGCAGCTGCTGTTTCAGCAGGACAGGTGAGGGCCAGGGCAGGTGAGGGGCAGAAGAAGGTGAGGGGCAGGGCAGGAGAGGGGCAGGGCAGGGGCAGGTGAGGGGCAGATGAGGGCCAGGTGAGGTACGTACATGCTGAAGAGCACATTGTGTTGGGGACACACTCCCAGGTTCTGCCTGATAGAGCTCAGCTCTGTGCGGATGTCCTTCCCCAGGATGTAGGCCGTGCCAGAGGTGGGCGGGAACAAGCCAGTCAGGATCGACCTATCACAGCACACCACAACACGTCACATTTACAACACAGGAACACGGGAATGATTCTGTTTCTTCGAGGTTGTAATATATGTGAGTGTAGCAGTGTGCTAACATGCTAGTGGTTGTAGTGTATATGTGAGAGTAGCAGTGTGCTAACATGCTAGTGGTTGTAGTGTATATGTGAGTGTAGCAGTGTGCTAACATGCTAGTGGTTGTAGTGTATATGAGTGTAGCAGTGTGCTAACATGCTAGTGGTTGTAGTGTATATGAATGTAGCAGTGTGCTAACATGCTAGTGGTTGTAGTGTATATGAGTGTAGCAGTGTGCTAACATGCTTACATGGTGGTGGTCTTGCCAGCTCCGTTGTGCCCCAGGAAGGAGGTGATCTGGCCCTCGTAGAAGCCCAGCGTCAGCCCGTCTACAGCCAGCTTCTTCCCATGGCTGTACACCTTCACCAGGTTCTTAATGTACACACCTGGCTGGATGTGAGATGGCTCCTCCTCTACACACACCGCTGAGGGGAGGAGAGGAAGAGAAGAGGAGGAGGAGAAGAGGAGGAGGAGAGGAAGGGTAGGAGAGGAGGAGAAGAGGAGGAAGATAGGTTGGATGGAAGGATGAGTAAAGCATAGTAATACTGTTGTGTGTGGAGAAGCACAGTTAACATCAGGTCTGCCTCTCTAGATCCTTCCCTCTCTCAGAATATCCCAGAGCAGGAATGGCAGAACCGGAGGATGGGATTGGTCCTTACCCTGAGTGTTTCCTGTGGGCGTGGCCATGTTGCTGCAAGGCTTCTCTCCGCACCAGTATGACTTGGTGAAGGGGAAGTACCAGGGTCTAGGGATGCCAAACTGGCCTGGAGGGGAGAGGAAGAGGGGAGAGGAAGAGAGAGGAGGAGAGAGGGGAGAGGAAGAGGGGAGAGGAGGAGAGGAAGAGGGGAGAGGAAGAGGGGAGAGGAAGAGAGAGGGGAGAGGAAGAGGGGAGAGGAAGAGAGAGGGGAGAGGAAGAGGGGAGAGGAAGAGAGAGGAGGAGAGAGGAGGAGAGAGGGGAAAGGAAGAGGGGAGAGGAGGAGAGGAAGAGGGGAGAGGAAAGCGGAGGAGAGGAAGAGAAGAGAGAAGAGGAAAGAGGAGGAGGAGTTCTTTTTTACAACAGCACACCCTCAAGGTTGTAGAGGAACAAGAGCGATCAACAACTACAAGTATTCAGACCCCTCCTTCCCTTCTTCCCTTCCTCCCTCCCTCCCTCCCTCCCTCCCTCCCTCCCTCTCAGACTCACCAGGGAAGACAGCCTCTATGTACCAGGTCATGAGGCCGTAGAAGACTGCGTCCAGCAGCATCATGCAGATGGACGTGGTCAGGTTGTAGCTGTCCTCCTCCAGAGGACTGGCCAGCAGGTTGCTCCACTGGATGCCCACACCCTGCTCCTCAAACAGGGCAAAATACTCACAGCCAAACCCAAACGCAACAGGGGACAGCAGGCTCTGGAGAGGAGAATAGAGAGGGGAGAAAGGAGAGGGAGGAGAGAGGGGAGACAGGAGAGGGAGGAGAGAGGAGAGACAGAAGAGAAAGGAGAGGAAAGAGACAGAGGAGGGAAAGGAGAGGAGAGAGACAGGAGAGACAGGAGAGGAGAGGGAGGGTGGGAGAAGAGACAGTGAGGTTATGTAGTAGACGGCAGAGAGCTCTCATGGCTGGTGTCTGACAGGCAGAGGAGCTCACACACTCACGCACACCCCCTCTTTCACACACCCCCTCTTTCACACACCCTCTCTTCATCACACCCTCTCTTCATCACACCCTCTCTCACACACCCTCTCTCACACACCCTCTCTCTCCCCCCACACCCTCTCTCTCCCCCCACACCCTCTCTCCCCTCTCTGGACTCACCACCAGGATCTTGGCTCCGTAACCCACATAGTCCTGCCAGGCCACACAGAGCACGTAGGGCAGGTAGAGAGTGAAGTAGATGATGCCACCACAAGCCGCTGCCAGGTTAGCCCGAGAGAAGATGGTGCTGATCAGGAAGCACTGCATGATGGTTACCACAGCGAAGGAACCCAGAAACAGGAAGACCACACCTGGGTCGCTGTAGGGGAGGAGGTTACCCATCTGGAGAGAAGCCATATTATTAGCCAACATGGTAGACTACTCATTTACACTGTAGATTTATGTCTGCACAGTGTGTGTGTGTGTGTGTCTGTGTGTGTGTATGTTACTCTGCAGGTGTGTGTACCTTACTCTGCAGGTGTGTGTGTGTTACTCTTCAGGTGTGGGTGCGTGTGTGTGTCTGTGTGTTACTCTGCAGGTGCGTGTGTGTGTGTGTGTGTGTGTGTATGTTACTCTGCAGGTGTGTGTACCTCACTCTGCAGGTGTGTGTGTGTGTGTTACTCAGGTGTGTGTGTGTGTGTCTGTGTGTTACTCTGCAGGTGTGTGTGTGTGTTACTCTTCAGGTGTGTGTGTGTGTTACTCTTCAGGTGTGTGTGTGTGTGTGTGTGTGCGCGCGCGCATGTGTGTGTGTGTTACTCTTCAGGTGTGTGTGTGTGTGTGTGTGTGTGTGTACCTTCAGGATGAGCACCAGCAGTCCAGCGCTGACCAGCAGAGGGATCAGACTGCTGATGAACCAGCTGAGCCACAAGACCCCGTTATCCAATCCCATGATCCTCATGGTCTCCTTAAGCCGCGCCTCCTTCTCGTAGACCACGCCCTTGATGATGAGGGCCACCGAGTACATCCAGGCCAGCGTCATGAACAGAGGCATGGAGCGGCTCATCACTCGCAGGAACCTGGGGGGGTCAGAGGTCAGAGAGGCTGGGGTCAGAGGTCAGAGAGGCTGGGGTCAGAGGTCAGACAGAGAGTGGTGTGGGAGAGAGCCCTATAACGTTCACTTAACAGAAGTAGTGTGTGTGTGTGTGTGTTTCCCTACATGTCATCCACGTAGCAGGGGTAGTGTGTGTGTGTGTGTTTCCCTACATGTCATCCACGTAGCAGGGGTAGTGTGTGTGTGTGTGTGTGTGTGTGTGTGTTTCCCTACATGTCGTCCACATAGCAGGGGTAGTGTGTGTGTGTGTGTGTGTGTGTGTGTTTCCCTACATGTCGTCCACGTAGCAGGGGTAGTGTGTGTGTGTTTCCCTACATGTCGTCCACGTAGCAGGGGTAGGGCATCTGCTGGATGTAGACGCCAGTCTTCTCCTTGCTTCCTGTCACAGCTCTGATGATGCCCTGTTCAATCACATCCTGCAGGTAGGAGAAACCACCCCAAACGTAGCGCAGGTCCTCAAACGGGTCAGCTCTAGGACCTGGGTCCCAATACCTGGGGAGGGAGGGAGAGAAGGGGGGAGGGAGGCAGGTGGTTTTATTGTGTGTACTTGTTTCTTGATCAGCTAAAAGGTGTGTAAGTCTCCAGTACAGTGTGTGTGTGTGAGTGTGTGTGTGAGTGTGTGTGCGTGTACGTGTGTGTGCGTGCGTGTGTGTGTGCGCGCCTGTGTGCGTTCTCTCACCCGTCCTTGATCTTGTTGGTACGCTCCACATTGTCTATGTCCATGCGGATCTTGTAGTTCACGTTGTCGGGCAGGTCCGAGCTGTTGCCGCGGGCGATGTCCGGGAACACGATGCCCGCCCAGAACTTCTGGTCGTTAAGGAGACGCATGGACTTGTTGACAAGTCGCTCCTCATTGGCTACTGGCTCCAGCTTGTCCAGGTTGACACACTGCGGAGGAGACACACATCATTCAATGAGAGGGACTTAGCATCATGCAGCCTCCACTGAGAGCCTGAATTAACTGCAAATTCACAAACAAAGACCCTTTAACACACAAAGACCCTTTAACACACAAACACCCTTTAACACACACACTCATCCTTTAATGCACACACTCATCCTTTAATGCACACACACACACACACACCCTTTAACACACACACACACACACACACCCTTTAACACACACACACACACCCCCCTAACGCCCAACTCCCTCCCCCCTCGCCCTTTCCCTCACCTCCATAAAGCGTGAGATGGTGAGGATGGCATGGTCAGTCTCGTTGAACACCTCCCTCCAGGTGTAGGCGGAGCCAGGAGGGCGATGATCCTCTGAAGCTTTGCGGAGGAAGGCGGAGACGTCCTCCACCTTCCAGTCTGTGTCCTGCAGCCGGGCGCTCAGGAAGCGAGCGCTGGCGTTGTTCTGGAGCAGCGTCTGGAGGAACACAGAGCCACGATTGGTCAACACTCAGCATCAGCTATGTGTCGGTTTGACTGAGAGCGTGTTCAGATGAGACCGTGTGGTGCAGTTCTCCTCCTGCACCACTAAGGGGCAGTGTGGGTCGTGGTCGGAGGATGACAAGGCCCTAGAAACAAACGTTGAGTTTGGAGAGATGGAGGTGGTTACTGGAGCAGTGTTTCCAGTTTAGCTACTTTATCGCTACATTTAGCGACTTATAATCTTCCCTAGCAACACTCTCGTGTCTCGTCTAGCGACTACAGACAAATCTGGCAACTTTCCGCAACTTTGGAAATGTTTAGTTTTCATTGTTGAGCAGCAGCAGTTGGTCAGCTGGATGTGGTGTGTGTGTTCACACTTGTTGACACATTCCTACATGTGTAGCACCAAGAGTGAGTGTGTGTATGTGTATGTGTATACGTGTGTGTGTGTGTATGTGTGTGTGTAGGTGTAGGTGTATGTGTGTGTGTAGGTGTAGGTGTATGTGTGTGTGTGTGTAGGTGTGTGTGTGTGTATGTAGGTGTATGTGTGTGTGTAGGTGTATGTGTATGTGTAGGTGTAGGTGTAGGTGCAGGTGTGTATGTGTGTGTGTGTGTGTGTGTGTGTGTAGGTGTGTAGGTGTGTGTGTGTGTGTGTGTGTGTGTGTGTGTGTGTATCCTCACCCGGACCAGGTCCATCTCCTCGCTGCTCTCCATGAAGGACCAGACTCGGGGTCT
>BROE01000015.1:9542184-9574684 GCA_036571765.1 Plecoglossus altivelis
AACCTGCCTGTCTGGGAGGGGGAAGGTTACTAGAGTTCATCTCCCTGCAAGAATGCTAACGACATGCTAACGCTATGCTAACGACATGCTAACGCTATGCTAACGACATGCTAACGCCACACCAACACTATGCTATCGTCACGCTAACGCTATGCTAGCGCCATGCTAACACCAGCGTGCAGATGCCCATTTCCCAGGGGGGGGGGTAACTACACCAAAATGTACTCTACGCTACGCACAAGTGCACCAGCACTCTGACAACATCCACCAGGGTTCAGTAACATCGTCTGCAACATGGAGAGACCTGTTGCAAGGCAAGGCTGTGTCTGACAGGAGGGCTTAATGTAGCTCAGCCTTCTAGGGATAGCATAAGCCTCTCTCACCCAGCCAATCACAAGCTCTAGAACACTGGAGTCAGGAAGTAAACACAAGCTCTAGAACACTGGAGTCAGGAAGTAAACACAAGCTCTAGAACACTGGAGTCAGGAAGTAAACACAAGCTCTAGAACACTGGAGTCAGGAAGTAAACACAAGCTCTAGAACACTGGAGTCAGGAAGTAAACACAAGCTATAGAACACTGGAGTCAGGAAGTAAACACAAGCTATAGAACACTGGAGTCAGGAAGTAAGCACAAGCTATAGAACACTGGAGTCAGGAAGTAAACACAAGCTATAGAACACTGGAGTCAGGAAGTAAGCACAAGCTATAGAACACTGGAGTCAGGAAGTAAGCACAAGCTATAGAACACTGGAGTCAGGAAGTAAACACAAGCTCTAGAACACTGGAGTCAGGAAGTAAACACAAGCTCTAGAACACTGGAGTCAGGAAGTAAACACAAGCTATAGAACACTGGAGTCAGGAAGTAAGCACAAGCTATAGAACACTGGAGTCAGGAAGTAAGCACAAGCTATAGAACACTGGAGTCAGGAAGTAAGCACAAGCTATAGAACACTGGAGTCAGGAAGTAAACACAAGCTATAGAACACTGGAGTCAGGAAGTAAGCACAAGCTATAGAACACCACCCAGGAGGGCCAAAAGGTTCCAGAAGTTAGACAAGCTACAGAACAGGAAGCAGACTCTGGTGGTTTCCTGTCTCCTCTGGCTGTGGTGACTTAGTCAGTTTCTGCTTATTCACATCCCTGCTTGCTGTTGCTGGTCTGTTCCAGAAAGGAATCCTCTATGTGTGGACCAGGTCTGGTAAACACATTAAGCAGGATCTCACACACAGCTGATGGCTGACTTATGTTACGTTTGCTCAGCAAGTCAGGGGGGATTAGAGCAGAAGCTGAGGAAGGGGGAGAGAGGTCAGTGTTACTAGAGCAGTAACTGCTTGGTCCACTGTACTCTGTACTCCAGTCTACAGCTCAGGCCAGCCTCCTTCCTGAAGACAGACTCGTATCTAGATGGATCTAGCTTGTTTGAGATTTAGTTACTCCTTGGAATGTGTTCAGCCTTAGCAGACTCTGCAGTGTGTGTGTGTGTGTGTGTGTGTGTGTGTGTGTTAGAGAGAGAAGGTGACTCTGCTGTGTGTGTGTGTGTGTGTGTGTGTGTGTGTGTGTGTGTGTGTGTGGTGTGTGTGTGTGTGTGTGTGAGAGAGCGGAAGGTGACTCTGCTGCTGTGTGTGTGTGTGTGTGTGTGTGAAGAGATGAGAGAGAGAGAAGGTGATCTGCAGTGGTGGTGTGTGTGTGTGTGTGGTGTGTGTGTGTGTGTGTGTGAGAGAGAGTGTGTGTGAGAGAGTGTGTGTGTGTGTGAGTGTGTGTCTGTGTCTGTGTGTGTGTGTGTGTGTTAGAGAGAGAAGATGACTGCACACCATGCAGACAGATCCAGGTTAACATACTGAGCATTTCATCCCCGTCTCCCCCCCAGTTCAACTTCATCCCCGCGCCTCCACCCGCCTGCATTAGACTAAACTGGTCACTGAGTGTGTGTGTGTGTGTGTGTGTGTGTGTGTGTGTGTGAACACAGAAAGGGCAGAGGTTGGTTTTCAACTGTGGGCAGGACAGATTTTTAATTTACTAACTGAGGAGGTGGCCATTAATTGTGTTTTTTTTAATTAAAGGTTTGAGAGTGTGTGTGTGTGTGTGTGTGTGTCTGTGAGTGTGTGTGTCTGTGTGTGTCTGTGTCACTCACCTCAACAGCCAGAGCTCCCAGGCTCTCCAACAGGACGTCAGTTGCCATAGATACGTCCTGGACGACGTCAGGGTCAGACCTTACGTCCTTCTGTTGAAGGGAGGGAGGGAGGGAGGGACGGGAAGGAGAAAGGGACGGAGGGAGGGGACGGAGGGAGGGAGAGAGGGACGGGAAGAGGGAAGGAGGGACGGAGTGAGGGAGGGAGAGAGGGACGGAGGGAGGGAGAGAGGGACGGAGGGAGGGAGGGAGGGAGAGAGGGACAGAGGGATGGGACGAAGGAGGGAAGGACGGAGGGAGGGACAGAGGGACGGAAGGAGGGAGGGACGGAGGGAGACAGGAAAGTTATCAACCAATAAAGTTAATTTATCCAGTCTGGATCCAATCCAGAGAATCTTTTGGTAATCCACGCCTGATAGCCCAGGCCCGATAGCCCAGGCCCGATAGCCCAGGCCCGATAGCCCAGGCCCGATAGCCCAGGCCCGATAGCCCAGGCCCGATAGCCCAGGCCTCTACACTCTCAACCCCTGGATGTGTTTAACTCAGTAACCCGTTCAAACATAGCAGATGACACAGTTTCACTTCCTTGTTAAACATCATGGCAGCAGAGTGATATATCACATCCTCTTACTGGTCTAGAGAACGTTCCAGAACACACTCTGGAGAAACACGGCTTAGTGGTGCAGCACATCAATGTCAGATCAAGGTTTGGTTCTCTCTGTGTACATTGTTTTGGATACAATCTTCTAAAAACCAAACAGATTTCTATCAGAACTCTAACAGAGTAAGTTCCAGAGATGATTCCGGAACTCTCCCTGGTAGGGTTCCGGAACTCTCCCTGGTAGGGTTCCGGAACTCTCCCTGGTAGGGATCTGGAACTCTCCCTGGTAGGGTTCCGGAACTCTCCCTGGTAGGGTTCCGGAACTCTCCCTGGTAGGGATCCGGAACTCTCCCTGGTAGGGTTCCGGAACTCTCCCTGGTAGGGATCCGGAACTCTTCACCAGTTCAAGCACTCATGGATCTTGTGTGTTTTGGAAGGTTACATTCAGTCACATGTTGACATAACCAGTTCACTGAGAGTGTTCATTGGCCCTAACTTCCCACTGCCGTCCTAACACTGAAGTCTATTCAAACCTGTCATGAGACACGGACAATGGGGGAGGGGGGAGGGAGGAGGAGGGAGGAGGACTGGGACCAAGGCCCAACACTGCTGTTGGATGATACCCAGAGGGGAACAGCCCCACCCACCACCCTTTGACTGTCTCTTTCTCTCCCTTCCTCTCTCTCATTATTTCTCTCTCATTCGCTCACCCTCTCTCTTTCTCCCTCTCTCTTTCTTTTCTCTCTCCCCCTCTTTCCTCTCTCTATCCCTCTACCTCTTTCCCCTCTCGCTCCCTCTCTCTGCCTCTTTCCCCTCTCTCTGCCTCCCTCTCTCTCCCTCTTTCCCCTCCCTCTCTCTCTCCCTCCCTCCATCCTTTCTTCTCCTCTCTGACCCACATGTAAGCAACCACTGTTGTACTGAGTGGAACATTCTGTTCTGTGTGTGTGTGCGCGTGCGTGTGCATGAGGAGGGAGGATGACAAACCAGGTTTCTCCACAGTAAACACATTTTCTCTGACATCCTTGATTCGAGGAAGTGAGTTAGTTTGTTTGTGTATTCTCTCCTGAAGAGTGTCTCGTCTAGGGGATAACTATCAGTTCAGCTGCTCTGATCGACTGCAATCTAATCACTTTTGGCATCTCAACAGTCTTTAGGATAACAGTGCGTCATTCAGTTCCCCCCCCCCCCCCCCCCCACCCCCCGCGCCCTGTTAAATGAACCCAATAAATGCATCCCGTCTGTGTAACCACGCTGCATCTCAGTTGCCCTCTTACCCGAATGGGTTTCAGGAAGTCCAAGTTGGACAGGAAATGGCTCTGTGCCTGGTCCAGCCAATCACCAGAAGACCTGCAGATGATTTCCTGTACATGGCGCGACACGTTGCCGTCGGAGATAGTGACAAACTCCTCCAAGGATGTTCCGTTGCACATGTCCCTGAGGTGGACCCCAAAGCCTTGAATCAAAACCTGGAAGACAATACAGATGGAGCAGTTAGCAAGGTAGCTGGATGATGACACTTGTCCTGTGAGCTTCTGGTGGAAAGACGGAAAAACTTCCCACCCAACTTTCACTTGACCCCAGGGCAAGACACACGCTCTGACATCAAGTGAGAGAGAGAAGCACGTTTCGTTGAGACAAGTTCTGTCGTAAAAGCATGTGTGGTAAATCTATGGTGAAATACAGGGAGGTTTTCAGAGTCGTTCCATCCCGGCCATTCTAGAACCTTCAGAAACATTGAGTTCTGGAATGTTTTCATGAGGCCTTGTGTTCTCAAAGCCACATGCAGCAACTAACCATAACACCCAATAACACAGATGTTTGGCAATGATACAACTGTCGTAATCTCAAGTTTCTAGTTTATCGAACCAAACTGACATTCTCTGACCCTCCTTCTCTCCTCTCCTGTCAGAAGACTAACACCCTGCTAAGATGAAGCTGTTATATTTAGAGTATTTGGAACATTTTAGGAAGATGGTTTCCTCATTCCAGTAACTATAAATGTTTCCAACCTGATAAAAACTGTCCTGTACTATGGGACTAAAACTCTGAATGTTGCTTCAGATTAAAGAATCCAGATGCTACCAGCTAAATTTATATATTAATTAGGGGGTTTATTTTGTTATGAGAGCACCAAGACACTGTTCCTCTCCCAGCTCTCTCTGGTAGAACACACAGCACAAAGCCCCTGGCCCAAAACAACTCTGACCCCATATAGCATGTGGAGGTCATTAGGGGCAAAGGGAGAGAGAGGGATAGAGAGGTAGAGAGAGAGAGAGGGAGAGAGAAAAAGAGAGAGAGAGGGAGAGAGAAAAAGAGAGAGAGAGAGACAGTGAAGGAGGGAGAGAGAGCGGGAGAGGGACAGAAAGAGAGAGAGACAGTGAAGGAAGGAGCAGGAGAGAGAGGGATAGAGAGGGAGGGAGAGAGAGAGAAAGAGGGATAGGGAGAGAGGGAGGGAGAGAGAGAGAAAGAGGGATAGAGAGAGAGGGAGGGAGAGAGAGAAAGAAAGGGGAGAATGAAAAGTGTTGAGAGACAAAATGATAGAGTCAAAAACAATGAGAGAGGAGAGAAGAGCAATAGAGGCCCCAGAGTTAGCAGGGAGGCAGGGGGGCCTGTGAGGGGGGGGCCTGTGAGGGGGGCCTGTGAGGGGCCACTAGAGGGTGGACAGGGGGGCCTGTGAGGGGGGCCTGTGAGGGGGGCCTGTGAGGGGCCACCTGGACAGGGGGGCCTGTGAGGGGGGCCAATGAGGGGCCACCTGGACAGGGGGGCCTGTGAGAGGCCTCTTCATACCTTCTCCAGGTTGACGTCGGCCTCGACGATGTGCCGAACAGCGTGGTGTGACAGGGACGCGTTGCGATGGAGGAACAAGGACAACGTCTCATCATCTTGCAGGAAGTCCTTCAGCTTGAACCCTGATGACATCACAGGAAACAGTCATTAGACACTGAGATGGTAACAAGGCATGTTTAATCGATGCAGGGCTGTCGATTTGGAAAAGTCAGCGAACATGACGGGAGTCAACAAACCTCGGTAATTTTGTGTATAATTCTATTTTAAATGAACTGTTTCCATCATTAGGTTAGAGGGCAAAGCCCAGAACCTTGTACTGATACAACCAAACACAACTGTAAACCACAGCTGGAACACAGATGATTAAAAGCTGTTGAGATGAAACTTATTCTCCCAGAACATCCATTTACAAACTCGTCATCCTTCACCAACCAGACATCCTCCCTCCCTCTCAGCTACTCTCCCTCCCTCCCTCCCGCCCGCCCGCCCTCCCTCTCTCTCTCTCTCTCCCTCCCCCGAACCCAACACCAGGCCTTTAACTCCAGACAGAGATCCTGTTCAAGAAGGTTCTTTAACTGCATTGTCAGAATCCCAATGACATGGTGGGAGGAAAATGAACAAGCACATGAAATGATGAACTTGTTTAAGTGCTGTGTGTGTGTGTGTGTGTGTGTGTGTGTGTGTGTGTGTGTGTCAAGAACCGGTTTTTACCAGTCTTTCCTTCTTACTCTCCTCTTCCTCTTTTTCTCTCTCACACACACACACACACACACACACACAGGGTACAATGAGCTCTGTCTGAGGTCAGAGAGTGTGTGTGTGTGTGTGTGTGTGTGTGTGTGTGTGTGTGCATTCCTGGGAAGTCACCCCCCCATACAGTGCCCAGCTTGACTCAGCTCCCTTCTGGACCACAATGTACCAGGACGAGGTCACTGGAGGTCGTTCACCTCCGGCCCAAATACCAGCTCAGCTTTGCCAAACGTTCCCTATCACCCCCGCCCTCACGCTCCACCACTCTGAGCAAGTTCACCACCCTCACCCCCACACTCACCCCCACCCTCACGCTTCACCACTCTGAGCAAGTTCACCACCCTCACCCCCGCCCTCACCCCCGCCCTCACGCTCCACCACTCTGAGCAAGTTCCCTAGAAACCTGTCCACTTCTCTAGATGTTGTAAACTGGTCTGCAATTTAGAAAATCGCCCAAACCATCATTTTACCTTTGAATCACTCCTGTTGTATCCTGTTCTGTTCTATTCTAACAGTGTGTATCCTCATGTCCCCTGGTCTGTGTGACAAACCGTAGCAAGGAAACACTTAGACCCAGCTGACATCCCTGGAGAGGAAGTGATGTCGCTGCAAGTCCCTGAGTATCAGGGTGACATCCCTCTGGTGATAGGTTTCCATTAAGGAGAGTGTTAACGAGACCTAATCACCATCCCCTGAGGGAGAACTCCGCTTCCCAGAATGCACTGCAGCAGACGAGCATCAGGGATGAACACTGCTGTGAAGCCCAAGGACAGATGCCCACCGCTGCAATCTGATTCACTACCCATCAACGTTCCCTCCCAAAAGGCCAGAGATGAGCTGTGACTGGTCAGGTCAAGACAAGGTAAGCCTACAGGCCAATAAGGAGCCAATCATGTGTCTCCTTCCTGTATCAGATTTGCATAAATCCCATACCAAGATCAATCTAGGTGGATCCCCTTCGATAAATACTCTTAAACAGTTTCAATCCTTTTAATATTAATGATGTATTTAGGCTAGCCGTTAGGCACTACCTGATACATTTGCTGGATAAATAAGTTACCAAATCAAATCATTAATTTTATTAGCCAGTCATTTTAAATGGTTCTTTCAGTTTCTCAAAGCACTGACTGGATATCTTGACAAGCTGTTTGCTGTGTTTACTGAATGAATATACAACATAACTGAACCATAATTGACAGTTATGCAGTTATGCAGTTATGCAGTTATGCAGTTATGCTCCCAGTTTTTACGATCTAAGATGCTGGATAAGGTCCTAGATCCTTCCGGCACAGGAAGTTGTCATAACTTGAAGAACAGGAAATTGAGGGGCCACTCTCCAAACAAACGTGGCTTCATTTTATCTGTTCTATTTATTTTCTATGCAAAATACTTCAATGGACCTAAAAAGGAATGCTACGTGTTTGTCAATGCCCTTGGTTACGACACAACGAAGAATGGTTTTATTCGAAGGTTTCATTAAATAAAGAAAGAAAGAAAAAAAGAAAAAATCCTTGTTACGCAAGTCTTGTTGTTCTTGGCAGTCAGGATGGAGAATGAGGCAGCAAATCAAGGACAAGGCTGACATGCCTCTAGAGGCCAGCCTCTGGCCTCTCTGGCCTCTAACCTGAACACACTCTTACTCTTCCAACATAATAAAAATAACATTCCTAAGAAAGTTAATCATCAACCACTACATTCAGACTGAAGATGCACCTGACTTCAGTAACCGTCCTGTAATCTGTAGCTGTGTTGGAGCAGGGAAACATCTAGAACATGCAGGGGGGTTGGGGGGGGGGGTTGAGGATAGGGAGGGAGGGGGGGGTTTGGGGGGGTCCCTGAGGAAGGGGGGGAGGGGTCCTGAGGCACAGGGAGAGGGGGCTTGGGGCCGGGGTCCCTGAGGACCAGGGGAGGGAGGGGGTCCTGAGGATCAGGGGAGGGAGGGAGGGTTGGGGGGAGAGAGACAGAGACAAACACAGAGAGAGGGGGGGGAGGAAGGAGGGGGGGTGAGGACCAGGGAGGGGGCGGGGAGGGAACTGGAGAGAAGGGGGAGAAAGGAGGGAGAGAGGGATGGGAGGAGGGAGGAGAAGGGAGGCGGTCCAGTCGATTCCCCTCTTTCGAACCTTTAGGCAATGTTCCTCTATGCCCTCTATCACTGAGAGGCACGGACAGACCTTTAGCTGAAAGTGCGCGTTTGGCTGTACATACGGGAGGGGTTGGACCAGGGGAGGGGAGGGGGGGTTGAGGGGGTCCCTGAGGACCAGGGAGGAGAGTGGGGTCCTGAGATCAGGGGAGGGAAGGGAGGGTGGGGGGGGTCCCTGAGGACAGGGGAGGGGGGGGGCTGAGGACCAGGGGAGGGGGGGGGCTGAGGAACCAGGGTGAGGGGGGGTCCCTGAGGACCAGGGGAGGGAGGGAGGGAGGGAGGAAGGGAGGGAGGGTCGTGATTCTGACCTTTAGTGTTCCTCTGCATCTTCCTGAGAGCACGGACCAGACCCTTGTAGCCCTGAAAGCTGCGGTCGTTTTGGCTGTACAACAGGATCTTCTTAGCATCGTTGAACAGACGAGAGATTCTGACAGGAAGAGATAAGAAAATGCATATCCACTTATTCTGATCTTTTTTACACAATGTTCTTGAAGACAGATTTGTGTGTGTGTATGTGTGTGCATGTGTGTGTGCGTGCATGTGTGCATGTGTGTGTTTGTGCATGTGTGCATGTGTGCGCGTGTTGTGTGCATGTGTGCGTGTGTGTGTGTGTGTGTGTGTGTGTGTGCGCGCGCGCGTGTGTGTGCGTGCTCACATAGAGTGGTTGAAGTTGCCCACCGCTCCTGGTGTCTCTCCAGGTGTGGGGTACCGGAAGCAGGGGTTGTTGGCGTTGCAGATTATGCCCTGTACCCATGGCAACGTGCCCGCGGAGGGCATGGGCTTGTTAGGGAAGTGACCTGGAGGGTGCAGAAGGTCAAAGGTCAAGGCAAGCTACGTGATTGGACGAGGAGTCAGGGGGTCGATGTCAGCCGTATGAACAGGAAACAAACAAAGAATCCTGGAAGTTCTTGTCTAAACTGGTTGTGATTAAAACTCCAGTCGCTTGATGTAGTCTGTGGTGACCTGATGGAGGAGAGGTTCAACCACGACTCTCTCGTCTAGCTGCCTGGACGAACACGACACCTGATGCAGAAGAGATTCAACCAGAACTCTCGTCTAGCTGCCTGGACGAACACGACTGAGGTGACCAGAGAGATCATGTGAGTTTACTGACCTGGAGGCTACGAGGGGAGAACATCTCCCTGCCAAAGCATTTGGACGCAGATTAAAAGGACCCGGGTTCAATTCCCTGCCCACACGCCCTCGTATGTCTCCTTGAGTTAACGCATTTGCTGTACCAATACCCGTTTGTACATTGTAAGACACTTTTCTAGGGGAAAGATCAAACCGAGTGGTTATCTTATCAGCGCTTCTCTGCAGTAGCTGCTACTGCTACTAGTAGCCCCTCAGGGCAGACGTTCGTCTGCCAGCTGAGATAGAGGGATCCAGTCTGGGGCGGTGCTAGCAGGCAGACGCTAGCAAGGAGATGCTAGCAGGCAGACGCTAGCAAGGAGATGCTAGCAGGCAGATGCTAGCATGTACTAGCACTATGACCTTATGTAGAATCGGTCGATGTTTTTTGTTCAAAGTCAAATCAAAGTTAATTTGTAGAGCCCTTTTTACAAGTAATGTCACAGAGGGCTTCACATACGCCCATAGAACAGCCCCTTAACTAACCTAAACCCTCAAGGAAGACAATGAAAAACTTCCTGAAAAACTGCCTAGCTGCTGTTCCATTAAATGTTTGGGGGGGGTTAATGTTTAAAAAACTAACACCTAGTGAAGTTTTAACACAGACACTTAAAGTGACATCCTGACCTACATTTTGGTCGACCTAAAAGTCACCCTTAAACTTTGAGTCTATTTCATCACCACATCGACCAAAAACAGCACGATGGGAATGCATAGCTTTTTGCTAGAAAGTCTTCTGGTGAAATCTAACACCTTGGATGCAGAGTTAAACTAATTTCTCTTTAACTTTATTAGGACTAACGTGGTTGTCCTTCTTGGAAGCAGCATTCAGTGACCTCTTAGACCATTTACATTTCTTGTGAATGAGGATTATTTTTGAAGGTCATTTACGTTCCCTTATTGGTTTACGTAGACGTCATTCACAGACTTGATTAAATAAGAGCAATTCCTAATGAACAGAATGAAATCACTGTGTTGAGGAGTTAAGATCTCAGCCCTGCGGGTTTCTGTTACAGACAGCAATCTGAGATGCTCACAAACCGGAACGAAACTAACAACTCAATCAGGGTTAAAGTGTTTCTACAAAAGTCACGACTGCTTCACATATGCAGACATTTCTTATGGACATCCACGTTAGTCCTCATAAAGTTAAAGGGAAATTAGTTTAACTCTGCATCCAAGGTGTTAGATTTCACCAGACGACTTTCTAGCAAAAAGCTATGCATTCCCATCATGCTGTTTTTGGTCTTATGGATTAATGGATTTTACGTACACAGAAAAAATAGCTAAATTGCTTCATAAAGTTAAAAAAAAAAATGCCAACACGCTAAAAAGTGTGTGATGAATCTTAGTTTTCCTGTTGGTTCAGTGGTACAGGACGATCTGATTGGGCAACAGCACAAACTGTTAGTATTGCTCCACACCAGGTTTCCACTGTAGTTTCCACACTAACTGAAGTTAAACTGGCTTTATGGATCCAAATCATATGAGTCAAATAATGAGGAAATGAGTCAAACTAACTGAAATAAACACGACTTATTCAGTCAACTTTCTTTACAGACCAGCGTCCCAGTCACATAATCAGAACAACATTTAATACTGTTATCATTTGACATCTCTAGTGTGTGTGCGTATGTCTGCGTATGTGCGTGTGTGCGAGAATGGGGCAATGAAATGTCGAAAGAGACACAAATATTGACCAATCATGTGGGTTGCTGGTATCCACGACAACAGTGAGAGGGAGGTTTGACCTTGTGGTTTCCACTAAAACGCCATGCAGCTCTGCTCTCTCCCTGACGCTCTCTCTCTCTCTCCCTGCCTCTCTCTCTCTCCCTGCCTCAATCTCTCTCCCTGCCTCTCTCTCTCTCCCTGCCTCTCTCTCTCTTCCTGCCTCTCTCTCTCTCTCTCCCTGCCTCTCTCTCCCTGCCTCTCTCTCCCTGCCTCTCTCTCCCTGCCTCTCTCTCCCTGCCTCTCTCTCGCTGCCTGTTTATCTGTTGCTGTACGGATGTGATGTCATCAGACAAACACACTGACAGGCTGGTGTCTTTCTACACGCGCTGAGCAGCAGGGACAAGTAAATCAGTAACTTCATGTCAACTTTTCCTTCTCTTAAAACCATCTTGACCATCAGATCTCTGAGCTTGAAGCACAACACTGTAGTAATCATCCAGAGCGTGATCAACACAGTGTTCTGCTCTACGGCTCTGCGTTTAGCTGTGGCTGCTGTGTGTGTGTGTGTGTTTAGCTGTGGCTGCTGTGTGTGTGTGCGTTTAGCTGTGGCTGCTGTGTGTGTGCGTTTAGCTGTGGCTGCTGTGTGTGTGCGTTTAGCTGTGGCTGCTGTGTGTGTGCGTTTAGCTGTGGCTGTGTGTGTGCGTTTAACTGTGGTTGCTGTGTGTGTGTTTAGCTGTGGTTGCTGTGTGTGTGTTTAGCTGTGGCTGTGTGTGTGTGTTTAACTGTGGCTGCTGTGTGTGTGTTTCTGTAAAGGAGAACAACAGGCTTGGGTGGCTGATAACATTGAGAGGCTGCGTCCTTAAGCAGGCTGGATCTGGATCTGCTTTTGTGACGTGTGTGTCTGGTATAGCTTGTGTTGTCACTTCCTCCCTCCACCCATCGCTACACTCCCCCTCCTTCCTGCAGTCCTCCCTTCTCCTTCCATTCTTCCCTCCCTCCACCCATCCCTCCCACCCTCCCCCCTTCCTCCCTACCCCTCCGTTCAACCTTCCATCAAGCCCTCTCCCCTCCCTTCTCCCCCTTCCCTCCGCCCCCAGGGTACTTACATTCGTGCTGCTCGTAAGGGGGGTAGTACATCCTGACGGAGATGAGGATGAAGAAGATGAAGAGTGGCCAGACGATCTCGATCATAAGCTGCAGCTGTAGGAAGAGGAAGAGGAAGAGGAGGAGGAGGAGGGACCAGTGATCAGGTAGTTGCCATGTTCCTGTTTACCTGGCTAAGACACTCTGTACTTTCAAAGAAAAAGCTTTCTAAACTTCTGTCAATATTTGCCCAGCAGGGAGAGATTACTCAGCACTGTTTCACGTCCTCAAACTAACTTCTGAATACAAATCTTACACTTAATCTTATCAATAATTGAGAATTTTGTACGATTTGTTTTTAGCTACATTTACTTTATAACTAGCCAGACCAGGTTTCCCCAGTAGAAGAGGATTGTTCTGATTACAGAGGGTGGGGGTCGCTGCAGGAGGAGCAGGAGAACAGAGGAGGAGCAGGAGAACAGGGAGGAGCAGGAGAACAGAGGAGAGGAGCAGGAGAACAGGGAGGAGCAGGAGAACGAGGAGGAGCAGGAGAACAGGGAGGAGCAGGAGAACAGGGAGGAGCAGGAGAACAGAGGAGGAGCAGGAGAACAGAGGAGGAGCAGGAGAACAGAGGAGAGGAGCAGGAGAACAGGGAGGAGCAGGAGAACAGAGGAGAGGAGCAGGAGAACAGGGAGGAGCAGGAGAACAGGGAGGAGCAGGGGAACAAGAAGGAGCAGGAAAATGGAGGAGAGGAGCAGGGGTGTTGGGAACACGCATAAGGCCTAGCGTGTTTGGAACATACATAAGGCCTAGCGTGTTTGGAACATACATAAGGCCTAGCGGGTTTGAAACACGCATAAAATAGGCTTGTAGTGATAAAACACAGACTCTAAAGCACACCTCAACAGTCTGAGGTCAGACAACTATTTTGACCTACCACTCTGAACTAAGTGTTCAGAACTGGGAAATGTTATCTCAATTACTTTATCACCCTTTGTTCGGGACGGAGTGTGTGTGTGTGTGTGTGTGTATGTGTGTGTGTGTTCTGTTCACAGTGAACTTAATCTCCTCCCTACTTTGCGTAGCTGTTCTGCAAACCGTCAATGAAGGGGCTGCATTTTAAATCGTCCATAATTTCACCAATTCACAAGTTTTTTTTCCAATAGGCTAGTTTACTTGACTCCTTTAGTGAGTATTCAGTTAAACAACAGTATCCTGCTTAAAGAGTTAAGGATTTAACAGTTCAAGTCGACATTTAAAGTAACAGCTGGCTTCTAATACGAGCTCTAGACAGTCCAATGTGTTGGTGACTTACTGTCTGTCTCCGTCTGTAGGTGAAGTTCTTCCACAGAAGCAAACCCAGCTGAGTGGAGACAGCCATGACTGCTCACACACACACACACCACGCTGGCCTCCTGACTGGAACACAGAAGACACACAGAGTGAGACTCACACACAGAGTGAGACTCACACACAGAGTGAGACTCACACACAGAGTGAGACTCACACACACACCACGCTGGCCTCCTGACTGGAACACAGAAGACACACAGAGTGAGACTCACACACACACTAAGAAAGAGACTCACACTCACACACAGAAAGAGACTCACACTCACACACACAGAGTGAGACTCTCACACATTTAGAGTGAGACTCACATGTACAAAGAGTGAGACTCACACGTACAAAGAGTGAGACTCACACGTACAAAGAGTGAGACTCACACGTACAAAGAGTGAGACTCACACGTACAAAGTGTGAGACTCACACGTACAAAGAGTGAGACTCACATGTACAAAGAGTGAGACTCACATGTACAAAGAGTGAGACTCACACGTACAAAGCGTGAGACTCGCACGTACAAAGAGTGAGACTCACACACACTAAGAGTGAGACTCACACACACAGAGTGAGACTCACACACACAGAGTGAGACTCACACACACTAAGAGAGAGACTCACACACATTAAGAGAGAGACTCACACACACTCAGAGTGAGACTCACACACACAGAGTGAGACTCACACACACTAAGAGTGAGACTCACACACACTAAGAGTGAGACTCACACACACTAAGAGAGAGACTCACACACACGTACAAAGAGTGAGACTCACACACACTAAGAGAGAGACTCACACACACTCAGAGAGAGACTCACACGCACTAAGAGTGAGACTCACACACACTAAGAGTGAGACTCACACACACGTACAAAGAGTGAGACTCACACACACCACGCCGGCCTCCTGACTGACACTCGGAGTGAGACCAGGCTACAAAGTTAACCAGCAGCTGCAGCTCCTTGTGACTTGACAGACGGACGGATAGATAGACAACCGGACAGACGGACGGACGGAGGAAAGGACGGAGAGACAGACGGACAGACAGAGGGATGTTCAGGTTTATTGGATACGCGTCCACGCACCGCTGGGTCAAAGTCTGACTGCTGTCAAACACAAACCATCTGACCACTATATATACCTACTGTCCAACCACAGTCCAGCTAACCCAACGGACTAGCCAATGTGGGGGGGGTTTGGGAGTCTGTGTAAATGGCGTGATTCCCCACAGTGTAGAAAGATGGGCGATGATTCACCTAAACACACAGTCTGGGGCACCTGTACCTCCCAAGGGGTGAGGGGGGGCACTGGGGGTGAGGGTGAGGAGGGGTGAGGGGGTACAGGTGAGGGGTGAGGGGGTACAGGTGAGGGGGTGAGGGGGCGCTGGGGGTGAGGACAAGGTGTGGGTCTGTCCTTTATCTCACTTCCCCCCAAAACAACCAAAGAATAAAGATCTATTGAAGGTCAAATTACTGGACGCCACCGATTAATCAATGACTGCTGTGCTTCATATGGTTGTGTTTCCTGTTGAACGGGTCATCTACACCGAGTGGCATCCACAGCACTTACAGACCATGTCCTCAAGGACCGAGCACATGCCGTCTTCAGCCGCTTCCTGTGATTAAATGGCGCAACAGCTGAATGACAATAAATGACCACTTCACTTTTACCCCCAACTAAGATTCTGCTCTTTGAGATATTTAGAATGACACTTAAATTCAAATGACAGAAACGACCGTAAACGGTCGGTTATCGAATGATTCGTGGCGGTTTGGTGCATAACTCGTGCGCCTCTAGTGCTTTAGTAGAATATTGCCGTTTTTCGAGTTGTTTACTCTCTTTTTCTCTCTCACGTGCCATCTTTACATGGTCACCGTTTTTCACTCATCTTTTGTCTCCGAGGACAACTACCTCCGAGGACAATTTTTTTTTTATATAATTTAATTTTGCCACGAATCTGCCATGCTGATCATGTTTACGGTGATTACATTTTTAGGTTGTGGCACAAAAAAAAAATCTTTGTCGAGATGTATGTATTACAATGAACAACAATGCAATTGTTGATGTAATCGGTGTCAACACTTTTAAATCCGCACATTATCAGTTCAAACAGTTCGGACGGGTCTGTTGCAAAAAAAACTCAATCTTTTTAGAGGGGTAACAAAAATATGATTTTGACTCATAAACAAACACTAATCGATTCGGTTGGACTTGATAACGTATCATTCTTCCATTATGATCGAGTGTCAATGTAGTCGAAGCAATAAAATGTCCTAAATCGTTTCGTATTTTCCATCTGTCTGAGTTTCATTGTGTCGAGGAGAGAGAGGTTACTCTCGGTCATCTGCGTCGCTTCTCGACACTCAGCGGCAGATGCTCGAGCTTCACCACCGACTCCGCGAGCGGAGCAGTCAGACATTCGCATTTATCAACATTCAAAACGTTTTGTCATCTCAGCAAATCGACACCAACCCACGAAAAACTTCACTTTTGTGAATTGTGATGAATAACTTCGACGGTTGCAGGAATATTGTTGAAATATTCCTGCATTGAATATTGTAAACAAGACAGATACAATCCAGTGCGGCGAATGCACCGTTTCTTGTTATGAAAATTAGTACGCGATTACAAAGAAATATGAAAACTCATATTAAACGATAACATCGAGCAAATAAAGTTCCGTTGTCACAGTTATAACAAATATCACGTATAACCCTCAGGCAGGTTAGTTAAAACAAAGCACAGAAAACTCATAAAATGAAGACTAAACCTACCTTTTTACCCGAGCGCTGCTTATTCAAGTTGTCTCAATGCTGTTGTAACGTACATTCCTTGACTTGATAACGGAAATAATGTAAGTTTTCTTTGATCACGTTTAACTCGACCGTTATTGTCCTCGCGCCGTCCTGTCTCTTGTTCTCACAGAACTGACTTTTTTTTTCCTCCTCGAGGCTTTTATAGTGCAACCCAATGCAGGCGCTCGCGGAGCGGAGGAGAGGTAACTATCGGTCAAACGGAGCGCGGCTGTTTGTGTTGCTCGTTCCGAATAAGGCAAGCACGTGCAGACTCATAACACCTCTTAAAAGGGCGACGTCGTTCTAGCGCGTCGCGGTACATGAGGGTTGTGGAATTGCAATGCATGTCTCTTTAAATGTGACAATATGGATCTATGGATGTATAGTAGGCCAGCAGCTTCGACCAATGAGTATGTGAGATGGATACATAGATCAAAGAGATAGAGAGAGAGACAGAGAGAGAGAGATAGAGATAGAGATAGATGAGTGTGGTCCAGGCAAAGTGTGTGTGTGTGTATAAATGTATGATAAACCACCACAGCCCACACCTTCCATTCAGAATGAACCCCAGACACACAAAGGAGCGCGTGTGCTCTGCTCTGCTCTGTCCTGGAAACGTAGGCGAGCTGGAACCTGGACCGCCAGTCTCGTGATGATGATGATGATGATGATGTCAGCGAGCACCATGGCGACAGCACAGCCCAAATGTCATGGCAGGGTTCATGCCAGACTGGGCCTACCCTGTCTGAGACCAGGAGGATCACCACTCTGTGTCTGAGGATGGTGGGAGGAGAGACAGAGGGGGGGGGGACACAGCATGACAGACGGGTCACACAGTGAGTGGGGAGTGTGACAGCAGTGTGTGTGTGTGTGTGTGTGTGTGTGTGTGTGTGTGTGTGTGTGTGTGAGAGAGAGAGACTGTGTGTGTGTGTGTGTGTGAGTGTGAGAGAGAGACTGTGTGTGTGTGTATGTGTGGAGGGGGGGCAGTACAGTAGGGCTGCACTGCAGGGGGTAGAAGCAGAGGGCTTTGAGCAATTAGTACGATTAGGAATACAATCCATCTGCATAAACCTGCACCAATCAGCTTTGAAGGAGAGAGCTTTAGATCAGGGGTCTCCAATCCTGGTCCTGGAGGGCCGCTGTCCTGAAGGTTTTAGATGTTTACCTGCTCCAGCACACCTGATTCTAATTAATAAGCCATTATCAAGCTCTGTGGAAGCTTCATAATGACCCTTTATTAGAGTCAGGTGTGCTGGAGCAGGGAAACATCTAAAACCTTCAGGACAGCGGCCCTCCAGGACTAGGATTGGAGACCCCTGGTTTAGAGTCTGCTAAGACAGGACCAGAACACGGCGATTCATGTTCTGAAACGTGTCTGACCACTAAACTCCACAATGCAGTCAGAACCACACAGCTGTGGTCTGATGCAGTTCCTATAGGATCGTGTCTGTTGCTGCTCCCTATGAAAGCAGCCTGGAACACAAGCCATCTGCTGAATAAATAACACAAACTAAAATAAACCAGTGTTTCTATCCACTCTTTCAATCTCTCACCTGTTCCTCTGCTACTGCGCTTTTAACGATCGCTAACTAACGAGATGAGTCAAAAGCACCATCCAATCAGGGGACGGAGTAAAGCGCACCACCCAATCAGGGGACAGAGTAAAGAGCACCACCCAATCAGGGGACAGAGTAAAGCGCACCACCCAATCAGGGGACGAAGTGAAGAGCACCACCCAATCAGGGGACGAAGTGAAGAGCACCACCCAATCAGGGGACAGAGTAAAGAGCACCACCCAATCAGGGGACAGAGTAAAGCGCACCACCCAATCAGGGGACAGAGTAAAGCGCACCACCCAATCAGGGGGAGCCTGCAGGACTCTGAGGCTGACAGCAGCGTGGTCAGGGGCGGGTCTGACACTGGATCACTGAGGTGCTGAAGAAACTCAATGGTACAGAACAACAGCTGCTGTGGTTAGTGTGGCATAGCGGGTGTGTCGCCGTGGAGATCATATTATGGGATAAGGAAGCCTAATCAAGTTAACCCTCTTAGATACACTGCACAGCTTAAACAATTACTTATTACAACAGTAACAAAGTACAATATACTTGTTTGCTTCTGGGACTAAGTATGTCTGTATGTGACCTGTAACACTGTAGGTCTACTGGCTAAGTATGTCTGTATATGACCAGTAAAACTGTAGGTCTACTGGCTAAGTATGTCTGTATTTGACCAGAAACACTGTAGGTCTACTGGCTAAGTATGTCTGTATTTGACCAGTAACACTGTAGGTCTACTGGCTAAGTATGTCTGTATTTGACCAGAAACACTGTAGGTCTACTGGCTAAGCCTGTCTGTATTTGACCAGAAACACTGTAGGTCTACTGGCTAAGCCTGTCTGTATTTGACCAGAAACACTGTAGGTCTACTGGCTAAGCCTGTCTGTATTTGACCAGAAACACTGTAGGTCTACTGGCTAAGCCTGTCTGTATTTGACCAGAAACACTGTAGGTCTACTGGCTAAGCCTGTCTGTATTTGACCAGAAACACTGTAGGTCTACTGGCTAAGTATGTCTGTATTTGACCAGAGACACTGTAGGTCTACTGGCTAAGTATGTCTGTATATGACCAGTAACACTGTAGGTCTACTGGCTAAGTATGTCTGTGTATGACCAGTAACACTGTAGGTCTACTGGCTAAGTATGTCTGTATTTGACCAGTAACACTGTAGGTCTACTGGCTAAGCCTGTCTGTATTTGACCAGAAACACTGTAGGTCTACTGGCTAAGTATGTCTGTATTTGACCAGTAACACTGTAGGTCTACTGGCTAAGTATGTCTGTATATGACCAGTAACACTGTAGGTCTACTGGCTAAGTATGTCTGTATATGACCAGTAACACTGTAGGTCTACTGGCTAAGTATGTCTGTGTATGACCAGTAACACTGTAGGTCTACTGGCTAAGTATGTCTGTATATGACCAGTAACACTGTAGGTCTACTGGCTAAGTATGTCTGTATATGACCAGTAACACTGTAGGTGTACTGGCTAAGTATGTCTGTATATGACCAGTAACACTGTAGGTCTACTGGCTAAGTATGTCTGTATTTGACCAGTAACACTAGATCTACTGGCTAAGTATGTCTGTATATGACCAGTAAAACTGTAGGTCTACTGGCTAAGTATGTCTGTATTTGACCAGTAACACTGTAGGTCTACTGGCTAAGTATGTCTGTATTTGACCAGAGACACTGTAGGTCTACTGGCTAAGTATGTCTGTATTTGAACAGTAACACTGTAGGTCTACTGGCTAAGTATGTCTGTATATGACCAGTAACACTGTAGGTCTACTGGCTAAGTATGTCTGTATATGACCAGTAAAACTGTAGGTCTACTGGCTAAGTATGTCTGTATTTGACCAGAAACACTGTAGGTCTACTGGCTAAGTATGTCTGTATTTGACCAGTAACACTAGATCTACAGGCTAAAGCAGAAACACTCAAGTCATCATGCTGGCTGGTCCATCATTAACTCATTGCCTACAGTGGTGAAAAAAGTGCAGTAAAAGGAAAAAAAAGACATTTCAACAGGAAAAGCACGAAAACCACCAAATGAAAATGGTCAGCTCAGCTGAGTGTAATCCACTGTCGTCGTTTGAGGAACCAGAAGCTATGAGCAGGAAAAGAGGTTCAAGCGGCCAATTAGACTTGAGATAACTGTGCAAGAGGTTCAAGCAGCCAATTAGATTTGAGCTCACTGTGATGTGTATCTGCACACGAACTAACACTTCGATGATTGAAGTCCTGATATGCATTTTGTGTATATTGTTGTTGTATATACATATATATCAGGACTCCACCACACACCCAAACTACCACACCAATCTCATGCAGACTTCAGTATATATCTGTATACATATGAGATATATCAATATATCTATATATCTATATCTATATATACTGAGCCAGGGTCTGTCATAGTGTATATATATCTATACACACACACACACACACACACACACACACACAATGACAGACCCTGGCTTTTGGACATGTAGCTAGATGATCCTTTTCTTTTTTGGTCCGGAGTACACGCAGCCCATTTCTCCCCCCAAATACCTGAAATACTGATTCATCTAACCACAGTGCACGTTTCCACTGTGTGATGGTCCATCCCAGATGCCTCCGAGCCCAGAGAAGTCGACAGAGCTTCTGGACACGGTTAACATACGGCTTCCTTTTGGCACAGTACAGTTTTAACTGGCATTTGTGGATGTAACTACGTATTGTGGTACTTGACAAAGGTTTTCCAAAGTAGTCCTGAGCCCAAGTGGTGATATTGCTTATAGATGAATGATGATCCTTGATGCAGTGCCGCCTGAGGGATCCGAGATCACGTCTGTTCAGTTTAGGCTTGCTCCACTGTCCTTAATGCATTTAAGTTCCTCCACATTCCTTGAATCTTTTAATTGTTATGCACTGTTGAAGGTGAAATAAGCAAATGTCTTCCTGTCTATCTTTGAGGCACATTGTTTTTAGATATTTTTATAATTTTCAATCCTTGGCTCATCTTTGCTCCTAAAGGACTAGACCATTCTTGGATGCTGCTTTTGTACCTAATCATAATTACAATCACCTGTTGACGTCACCTGTTTCAAATCACATCCTTATTATACCAATTTACCTGATTACTAGCTACCTTGAGTGCTCCTGTCCCAACCTTTTCTGGAATGTGTTGCAGGTCTGAATGACAGGAAAGGATGTATTTTACAAATTAAATTAAGTTGACCAGACAAAACACTAAATATTTTGTGTTCACATATTGTCTGCAATGAAATACAAGTCAAAGAAAATTTAGAAATCACTACTCTCTTTTTTTAATTTGTGTTTCCATACTGTCCCAACTTTTTCTGATTTGGCGTTGTATATATGTATTGTTATGTGGGAGATCGCCAAATGGCCACGCCTACTAGACCTGATTATGATGAAACGCTAAGTGAAACTGTATAGTACAGTAGGTCTATATGCCACCGTATAAAAACGCCTTCTAGCTTATCTGTCCTCTAACGTGTCGAACTATGTTGCGGCTATGCACCGCATCGACATAGCACCAACTTCTACTGGTCGCCATGAACGACAGTAACCTCGACGGTTAACCAGGAAAACGGTTGACACGAACAAGCCCGCAAACAGCCTCCGTGTGCACTTCGTTTTCCTGTTCTACAAACATTAGACTACGAGACGGGGGAACTTAAACATAGTGTTCGTTGTCAACATTGTGCGTGCATGTGTGCGGGCTTCTTAGTGAGAAGAGGAGGAGGAGGAGACGGGAGGAGAGTTGTCCGCTGGTAACCTCGGAGAGGAGAGAGGAGGGAGGAGGGGGTATAATAATCACTATTTATAGAACGGTGAAGCAAAACTATGGCAGATTTGTGCCACTGTGCAATAATGAAACAGCCCAATTGCACAGAACCTATGAAAGAGGCCATTCTTTTACAGAAATCTGATTCTCTTCGCCACGTCTTTGTCCAACCGCGGATGAAAGATTGAATGAAGGCAATTGTTCTAAAATCCCGACGAAGGAACAAAACAAGCGTTCGTCGTTATGTATTTAAAGTAAATGCACTCGGTGTCAACATAAATCGCTGTGGTCGGACGCGTTCAAACCAAACCGCCTGGTCCCAACGGACTCCGCTTTGCTCTCTGCTCGGAATGAAAAGATGTTTTGACCGATAGTAACCTCGCGCTGCTGCCGGTAGAAACTGGGTGAAAGGGGAATGATGTCATAGCGGAGGAAAGCGGAATACGAGGATGTGAAGATGTTAAACAAATACCTATTTGGCTCCGGTTACACCAACTGCAACGAATAGCGAACGAGATAGACGAGTCCACTTGAAATTTCTTATCTAATCCGATGAAGATGTCACTAAGATATTTAAGTAGCCTGCCAAGTGTTGCTGAACAAAAATCGCCACTGTGAAAACGAATCGATTGTGTGACATCTTAGGCAATGTGCGTTTTTGTTGCCTAAAATAAGACCGTTCAATTCACGGATGAATCAATAAAAACGAAGCCCTATTTGCCTATTTTGTTTGCTGCATTCAGACCACATTTCAAGGCACAATAAGCTCCACTTCTGTGTGTGTTTTTAGCATGGCACTGCCGTAATTACTTTACCTTCACCGAATACCGTGTAAGAATTCAGCGGCCATGGTCTTCCTCACACTGAAAATATATTTGGTACTGGTGGTCAGACCAACAGTACAGTTGGCTATTGGGTTCGTATCCGGTATTTTGACGAATTCTGAACGCAAATGCGAATGACAGCTAACAATCACTGATCCTTATTGACCCAAAGTTGTCTGTCAGTTGAGGGTGGGACAGGACGAGGCAGGGGAGCGAGTCAGTTGTTTTGAACTGACAAAACCATCGCGACAAGAAAACACGATATAAACTTGACAAACACTGACCTCAGCAAATGTGTTCCTGCTTATTGAGATGCTATATTAAATAATGAAAAACGATCTAATATATAAATGTGCGTGTCTGTCATTAGCAAGCAATCATTTTAAAGTAGGAACTTGCCAAGGGGAGATAACAGTAGGAGGTGATTCTTGGAAGACACCATCATCACATGCTCTGTGTGTGAGTGTGTGTTCACTGACGTACACCTGTGACTCAGACTGGCTGTGTGTGTGTGTGTGTATGTGTGTGTGTGTGTGTGTGTGTGTGTGTGTGTGTGTGTGTGTGTGTGTGTGTGTGTGTGTGTGTGTGTGACCGATGACTGTTCAACATCACTGAACATTTTACATCAGCCAAACACAATCCTGACAGCAAACCAATAATTAGTTTCCTGGACAATAATTTCTTGAACGTGTAAAGACTTAACTGCTATTTCAACCTGGTTACGAATGTAAACACATTTCAATAGTGTTTCATTTTCAGAATAGGGTTGTACCAAATGATAAATATTGACATGGTTTTTGGTAAATCCTGTCTTATGTAAGAACCAACTTCCAGTTGTTTTGGAGCAGTTGAATGCAGACTGAAGGAGACGTGGCAGAATTTATACTGAGTGACATTAAGCAGAGTACTAGAGAAAGTACTAAAGAGTATTAGACAGAGTACTAGAGAGAGTACTAAAGAGTATTAGACAGAGTACTAGAGAGAGTACTAGACAGAGTACTAGAGAAAGTACAAAAGAGTATTAGACAGAGTACTGGAGAGAGTATTAGACAGAGTACTAGAGAAAGTACTAGAGAGAGTACTAGACAGAGTACTAGAGAAAGTACTAAAGAGTATTAGACAGAGTACTAGAGAGAGTACTAGACAGAGTCCTAGAGAGAGTACTAGAGAGAGTACTAGACAGAGTACTAGACAGAGTACTAGAGAGAGTACTAGACAGAGTACCAGAGAGAGTACTAGAGAGAGTACTAGACAGAGTACTAGAGAAAGTACTAGACAGAGTACTAGAGAGAGTGCTAAAGAGAGTACTAGACAGAGTACTAGAGAGAGTACTATAATACTGATAAAGCTACTTCAAACAAGAACACCTATTGCCTGTTGCGTCTCTTGCCCTCTCTCTTTCTCTGTGATCTCTCTCTCTGCCTCTGCCATCCGCACGCACGCACGCACATACACACACACACACACACACACACACACACTTGCATGCATGCACAGCGACACACTCGCTTAGGCGCACACACACAACACAGACGCACAACATTATCTTGTTGGCAGTAACCTGTGTTTGCTGACAGACCATCTGTAGTGTCAACTGCCACATAATGGTCTTTTTCACAACACTGCTGCAAAATACTGACCTCCTTCTCCTGTCCCCTTTTTCTTTCTTTTGATCTCTCTCTTCTCTCCGCTCTGTCTCTCTCGTCGTCTTCGTCCTTCTCTCTCTCTCTGTTCTCCTCTGTCTCTCTCTGTCTCTCTGTGTGTGTCTCCTCTCTCCTCTTTGTCTATTCTCTCTCCATGTCTCTCCATGTCTCTCTCTCTCATCTCTCTCTCTCTCCTCTCTGTTCTCTCTCTGTCTCTCTCTGTCTCTCTGTGTGGTGTCTCTCTCTCCCTCTGGCCTCTCAAGTCTCTGTCCTCCTCTCTTGCATCTCGGTTCTCTCGTCTCTCTCTCTCATTGTCTCTCTCTCTCTCTGTTCTCTCTCTGTCTCTCCCTCTCTGTCCTTTCTTTCTTTTGCCCTTCTCTTTCTCTCTCTCTCGATCTCTTTCTCCTCTCTGTTTCTGCTCTCTCTCTCTCTCTCTCATCTCTCTCTCTCTCTGTCATCTCTCTGTCTGCTCTCTCTCCTGTGTGTGTGTCTCTCTCCTCCTCCCCTCTCTCTCTCCCTCTCCTCTCGTCTCTCTCTCTTTCTCTGTCTCTCTCTCTTCTCTCTCTGTCTCTCTCTGTCTCTGTCTCTCTCTGTCTCTGTCTCTCTCTGTCTCTCCTGTCCTCTCGTCTGTCTCTCTCTCCTCTCCTCTCTGTCTCTCTCTCTCTTCTTTCTCTCTTCTCTTCTTCTCTCTTTCTGTCCTCCACTCTCATCGTCTGTCTCTCTCTCTCATCTCTTGTCTCTCGTCTCTCTCTTCTCTCTCTCGATTCTCTCTCCTCTATCTCTCTCCTCATCTTCTCTGTGTCTCTCCCACTCCTCTCTCCTCTCTCTCTTCTGTCTCTCTCTACTCTGCTCCTCCTCCCTCTCTCTCGTCTCTCTCTGTCTCTCCTCTCTCTCTCTCGTCTCATCCTCTGTCTTCTCTGTCTCCTCTGTCTCTTTCTCTCTCTGTCTCTCTGTCTCTCTCTCTCCCTGTCTCTCTCTCTCTCTCTCTCTCTCTGTCTCCTCTCTCTCTGTCTCTCGTCTCTTGGTCTCTCTTTCTTCTCTCTCTGCCTCTCTCTCATCCTAACTGTGTCTCTCTCCTCTCTCTCTCCTCTCTCAGAATCTCTCCTCTCTGTCCTCTCCTGCTCTCTCTCGCTCTCTCCTACTCATCTCCTCTCTCTGCTACTCTCCTCTTTCTCTCTCTCTCTTTTTCTTCTCTGTCTCTTTTTTCTCTCCTCGTCTCTCGTCTCTTCTCTTCTCTGGTGTGTCTCCTCTTCTCTCTCCTCTCTCTCTCTCCTTCTCCTGGTCTCTAGTCCTCGTCTCTGTCTCTCCCTCTCTCTTCTCTCTCTCTCTCTCTCCTCTCTCTGACTCTCTCTCTTTCTCTCTCTCGCCCACGTCTGGTCCTGCCCCACTCTCTTTAATCTCTTTAACTGCAACTGTTTCTCTCTCTCCACTCCTCTGTGTCAAACTGTTTCTGTTTTCTGTCTGTCTGTCCACCTGCTGAGAAAGGGAGTGGGGCGAGAGGAGGGGAGTGGGGGAGGGAGGGAGGGAGGGAGTGGGGGAGGGAGGCTAGTAACCAGTCTTACATGTATGTGAGAGAGTGTGTGTGTGTGTGTGTGTATGTGTGTGTGTGTGTGTGTGTGTGTGTGTGTATGAAAGATGAAGCCTCTTCTAGAGCACATAACTGTTTGCAACATTGATATTCCAATCAACGCACACATAGGCTTACACACACACACACTTACACACACACACTTACACACATACACGCGCGCGCTCACATACATGTAAGACTGGTCACTAGCCTCTACTGGTTGACCTTGTCGTATAGAGCAGCAGGAGAGAAGAGGAAGTAGGGGGAAAGGATAGGTGCAGAGAGGAGAAGATGAAAGGAGGAGAGAGGAGAGAGGACAGAGAGGAGCTTGTCCCATGAGGATCCATCTCTTCCCAACCTCCCCTCACACACACACACACGCACACACACACACACATGCACACACACACACACAGACACACACACACATGTGAGAGGGGGAGGGGACACACGTGAGAGGGGGAGGGGCCTGAGGAGGGGGAGGGGCCTGAGGAGGGGGAGGGGACACACACAGACACATATACACACTCAGGGTTGTTTAGAGTGTCGCAACAGTGAGATAGTTTAGCTTCAGAGTTCCATTTTCCCCACATTTGCATCAAATATCTAATGAAGTGTCATCAGATCTTGGGGCTAGTTTACCCCTAAACACCCCTCTGGACAAGATCGTCCAAGACCATCTGAAACTGACTTCAGAACAGCCTCTAGGCCAGGGGTCTCCAATCCTGGTCCTCGAGGGCCGCTGTCCTCAAGGTTTTAGATGTTTCCCTCCTCCAGCACACCTGATTCTAATGAATGAGCCATTACCAAGCTCTGTGGAAGCTTCATAATGACCCTTTATTAGAGTCAGGTGTGCTGGAGCAGGGAAACATCGAAAACCTTCAGGACAGCGGCCCTCCAGGACCAGGATTGGAGACCCCTGCTCTCGGCCAACGTGGGCCTACTTCCTTGAAAGCCATGAGGTGATGGCCTGGAAACAGGAACAGGTTTGTGTCTGTGTTTCTGTATGAGCTGTTTAGCACGTCAGTGAGCAAGGTTGTTATGACGATGTCCTGTGTGTTAATTTAGGATTTATTTACACCTGTTTTTATTCGTTTAATCAACTGTTACGAAATCTAATGGGTACAGTCTGTCTCCTCTGCCCATCTGCCTCTCTCTCTCTCTCTCTCTCTCTCTCTCTCTCTCTCTCTCTCTCTCTTCTTCACTCTTACTCGCTCTCTTGCTCAATCTTGCTAATGATCAACAGATTATCTCAGAATGTGCTGTTACGTAAGAATCCGTTATACCTGAAGTATCTAACGTTCTTCATCTTCCACGGCGCAGGATGACTCATCTCACGCCCCAGAAAAAGAAGTGGTAGACTATGGCGCCACCTGGTGGCTAAATTGATGAACTGACAGAAGGAGACCTTGTATAGATTCAGTATTCAGAATTAATTCGTTTTTTAGAGTAGAACAAACGGACAGACTGATGGACACTCACACGTCAAAATCTTTTTTTAATTTTTTTTTTTTACAAAAACCATGTTAAAGTAACTATTGTGAAATACTGATAATATGAACTTTACGTCCTTGTGTATGTTTGTGTTGCATGTTAATTTGACTATGTTTATTCCTGCTTGTGACTTGCTGGTCCCAGTCCAGGGTGTACCCCGCCTATGGCCCGAAGCTACTGGGTTAGGCTCCAGTCACCCGTGACCCCAAACGGGAACAGACCCAAAGTTACTGGGTTAGGCTCCAGTCACCCGTGACCCCAAACAAACAAAGCAGCATTGTAATCCCTCTCAGGGATCGGCGATAGAAAATGAATAAATGAATGAATGTTCCCGCTTGTGTTTCCAAGGTGAGTGCGGTTTCTTCCATATCTCCCCTGGCGAGATGAACATAGAGCCCGTCTGACCTGGAGCAACCATGCCAGTTCATACCTTTAATCACGTCCAGCCTCTTCAACACGCCTGACGGAGTCATGCTACTTCATACAGCAGGGGTCTCCAATCCTGGTCCTCGAGGGTCGCTGTCCTGAAGGTTTTGGATGTTTCCCTGCTCCAGCACACCTGATTCTAATTAATAAGCCATTACCAAGCTCTGTGGAAGCTTCATAATGACCCTTTATTAGACTCAGGTGTGCTGGAGCAGGGAAACACTGAAAACCTTCAGGACAGCGGCCCTCGAGGACCAGGATTGGAGACCCCTGTCATACAGTAAAGATAGTCGGGGTTTTTTTGCCCGCTAAATCATGACTCTTAATAGAGTTTGGAATTAAACACGTTCTAGAGTTTCAAACGTTAGTATTCTAACGAAACTCTAAAAAGTTCAACCTAACGTAAATTAAAGTTTTATTGCCCACGGGAAATACTCAACGACAACGATTAGGGAAGATGTTACACTGACCTCTAGTGGTGGGAAACCACAATGTTTTTTATCGATTTGAATCCGTATGCGAAGCTGTTCACATCGACTCCGTCCTTGATCCTTCGCTGAAGAACGAACCCTTATCACAGGGGTCTCCAATCCTGGTCCTGGAGGGCCGCTGTCCTGAAGGTTTTAGATGTTTCCCTCCTCCAGCACACCTGAGTCTAATAAAGGGTCTTTATGAAGCTTCCACAGAGCTTGGTAAGTCTCATTCATTAGAATCAGGTGTGCTGGAGGAGGGAAACACTGAAAACCTTCAGGACAGCGGCCCTCGAGGACCAGGATTGGAGACCCCTGCCTTAGCATAATGAGGCCAGGGTTTAAAGGCGAGAGATAGCAAAATATCCAGCCCTGTTCTTCATGAAACGAAGGGCTTTGCTAGCGGGCTGAATCACGCATCACCGAGATCTGAAAAGGTCAAAACGCTGTTCGATCACTTTTTTAATGTTTTATTTACGGTCTGTGTGTTTTTCCAAATACTTCAATAAAACACCGTTACTCGCACCCATTCCTCAAACACCGGAGCCTGAAACGGGATGCAACAGCAGTGCTCTACGATAACCAGTCGCCGACGGAGAAGTGAACACAATTATAAAACAGAGACTCTGCATATGAATAGTAAGTATATTAAAGGAAAAAAAACATAGCCTAGCTTGCGATAACAATGCAATTGTGAATACATTATTCATGAGTCTCTGTAGTGCGTGTCTCGGAGATGGTTTCTTTTTTCTCCAGTCTCTCTGGTCTGTTCTCATTTAGCAGATGTAGAAAACAACTAGAATCGAATATAATTTTTTGTTTGTTTTTTTGGCGACACACCTTGAGTCTTTTTGTTGTAATTTAAGTATAATATTCAGACACGGAGAGCTTAGAGAGAGAGGGGGGGAGAGAGAGACATCAGGGAGAGAGGTTGAGAGGAGAGATGGGGGAGAAGAGAGGACACAGAGAAAGCTTAGAGAGAGAGGGGGGGAGAGAGAGACACAGAGAGAGCTTAGAGAGAGAGGGGAGGAGAGAGAGACACAGAGAGAGCTTAGAGAGAGAGGGGAGGAGAGAGACAGAGAGAGAGAGAGAGACAGAGAGACAGAGAGAGAGGGGGGAGAGAGAGACAGGGAGTGAGGGAGGGAGAGAGACATAGGGAGAGATAGAGCGAGAGAGAGGGAGGCGGGAGGGAGAGAAGGAGGAGAAAGAGAAAGATGAAAAAGCTTACAGCACCCGGCAGGAATTGAAAGAGAGACAGAGAGAGGAGAGGGGGGGGGAAGAGAGAGTAGAGGACAGATTTAGAGAGGAGGGGGAAGAGAGAGAGCGACAGGGAGAGAGAGAGGGGGGGAAAGAGAGAGAGATGAGATAGAGAGAGAGAGAGAGGGGGGTGGGGGGGGAGAGAGAGACGGAGACAAAGAGACGGAGAGAGAGAGGGGGGGGTAGAGAGAGAGAGATAGAAGGAGAGAGAGGGGGGGAAAAAAAAAGAAAAAAAAAAACAGAGAGAGAGAGGGGGAAGAGAGAGAGCGACAGAGAGAGAGAGGGGGAGAGAGAGAGGAGATTAGAGAGAGAGAGGGAGGGGGGGGCGGGAGAGAGAGAGCGACAGAGAGAGGGAGAGGGGGGGGGGTAGAGAGAGAGAGATAGATGAGAGGAGAGGGGGGAGAGAGGGAGAGCCGACAGGAGAAGAGGAGAGGGGGAAGAGAAGGAACGACAGAGAGAGGAGGGGGGAGAGGGGGAGGGCGGAAGAGAGAGAGAGACCCTAGAGCAGAATGGTGAAGAAGAAGAAGAAGACAGAGAGGAAAGAGAGTGATGGAAAGAGAAGAGGAGATAGAGAGAAAGAAAACTCCTTGGTTCAATGAGCACTATTCTCAATAACAATGTTAGGATGCTGGCCACTGTTTACCCTGCCTAGGTGTTAAAAGAGCTGTGTGTGTGTAGGAGTCACACTGCGTGTTTCTGAGGCAGTGTGCGTTTGTGCACGCCTGTGAATGTGTGTGTGTGCGCGCGCACGAGTGTTTGTGTACGATGTGTGCGTGTTCATGCGTCAGTCAGAGAATTGAAGTTGCTGAAGCGTGTCAGAAACCAAATATACAGAGTATTCTAAACCTCAATTCATTCCTCTCTTCCCTCTCCTCCCTTTGTCCTTCTGCCACTCCAGCACTAATGACTTCCCCTCGTTCTCCCCTCGCTCTGTTTTTAGATCGTCTGCCATCCTCTCTCCTGCTTCCTGTTTCTCCTCCAACTTCTGTCTTCCTCCTCAGTCTCACCCAAGCCTCCTCCACAGCTGGTGTGTACCTGGTCCACAGCTGGTGTGTACCTGGTCCACAGCTGGTGTGTACCTGGTCCACAGCTGGTGTGTACCTGGTCCACACCTGGTATGTATCTGGTCAGTATCTGCTTTATATCTGGTCTATAACTGGTCCCCACCTGGTCCACACCTGGTCTGTACCTGGAGTGTACCTGGTCCACACCTGGTCAACACCTGGTCTATATCTGGTCTGTACCTGGTTTATATCTGGTCCACACCTGGTCTGTACCTGTTCCACACCTGGGGCATGTGGGCGTGGCAGATACACACTGTAGGATCTGGGACTGTGTCAAAGATGAGCATCGTGAAACGTTGGTGGGGATTTCTGTGGTTGTGGCAGGTGAACTGTTGTCTTTACAAGAGATCTGTGAAAGAGAGAAGGGGCGTACGTGTTTAGATTTACTCATTCCTACCCCCTCTGCTCTACTGCAGCACACACACACACGCACACACACACACACGCACGCACACACACACACACGCACACACACACTCACGCACGCACACACACACACACACACATACACACACACACACACACACACACAAATACACACATACACGCACGCACGTACGCACACACACACACAAAGAAAAGACTTAAAAGAACTAATGAAAAAATGTTATCCAGCCGGATTAAAAAGTGAATCCTGGTACATAGTCTCAGTCTTCTGATAAGAACAAAATAATCACAAACATTAGTTCCAGTTGCTTGGTTCGAATTCATAAAACATACGGGGGGAAAATTAAATTAATCTTCCTATGCGATAATCACAAGGTGGTGCGAAAAAATGAAAAGCTTTTTTTTTTTTTTACCCCTCACATTTTTCTCTTTAATCAAAACCGGAAGGTTTTAGTATAAGGAACAATCTAGACTTCATTTGATTTCTCATTAAAAAGGTAATTGCAGTACTGATTAGATGTTGATACTGTCTATGGCCACCAGAGAAGAAGAGACATGCTTAGCTTCACCTCTAGACTGTTAGATCTGCTGCCATCTGTCCTAACCTAACATTTCAGCTGCTGATGGATACAGCTCAGTGGTTAGAGCTTTTCACAGCCAACAAAGTGGTTTGTAGGTTCGAATTCCTATCCTGGATCCTACCGTTTGGATGATAGCGTCTGTTAAAGGAACATGTCGTCGTCATCATCATCATCATCATCATCTTCTTCTTCATCGTCACCTTTTTTGTTTCTTCTGCTGCCCGTGTCACTTCCTGCCCAAGGCACAGGAGATTCTGATTGGCTGGCAAGTGAGAGAGCATGCACACAAGGACTTGACATTGCTAAATACAGACAGGATCTGTTGGTACATTTATCATCATTAGACGGAGAGACAGAGACAATGAGACAGAGAGAGAGAGAAGGACAGAGAGGAAGAAACAAGTTTCAACACTACTGTATGTGTCCATGGAAATATCCCCTCATTATTCATGTGTGTCTGTGTGTACAGATGTGTGAATAGGTGTGTACGTGTGTGTGTGTGTGTGCGCGCGTGTGTATGCGTGTGTGTGGGCTTATTAGTCACCTTGTCATAACTGTGTTTCCACCAGAAGCTCTTAATTAAGCCGTCAAAAGATCTCCCTCTCTATCTCTCTATCTCTCTCTCTCCCTCCATCCCCCCTCCTTCATCAGGAAGAGAGGAAGGTGCGGGAAGGCTGGATTAGCAGGAAAAGGGGGAGAAGAGAAAGTGAGGAGGGGGATGATGAACTGACAGAGAGGAGAAAGTGGAGGAGAAATGTTGGAGGAGGGGAGGGGGAGAGGGGAACGGGGAGGAGGAGGAGGAGAGGAGGAGGAGCATTTTGGGGCGTCAGTGTGACTGGGATGTTCAACTACCTGCTTGGAGGGACAAGAGAACCTTGTATAGCAGGACAGACAAGAACACTGGACAGAGAGACACACCAGGACCTTGGACAGAGAGACCACAACACTGGACAGAGAGACCACATCACTGGACAGAGAGACACACCAGG
>BROE01000015.1:9589738-9594738 GCA_036571765.1 Plecoglossus altivelis
TCGTTGAGTGTCTCGCCTGGTGTCGCTGGGTCTATATATGCCAGCTTTGTTTGTGTGTGTGTGGTTGCATGTGCCTGTGTGTGTCTCCTCTGTGTATGTGACTGTGTGCTCCGTCTATTCGTATGTCCTTGCTTAGCTGTGCGTGCGACTCGTGGCTTGCTTCGCTTGTCTGCGCCTATCGTGTGTCGCTGTTCCATTCGTCGTGTTTCGTGTGGCTGCACGCTGTGTGTGATCCCTGCGCTGTGTCGTGTCGTGCTATTTCTCTGTGTGTTGTGTTGTCTATCGTGCGTGTGTGTGACTGTGTGTGGTGCGTGACTGTGTGTGTGTGAGGTGTGTGGTGTATGCAATGTGTGTGGGCTTGCATGTGTGTGTGTGTCTGTGTGTGTCTCGTGTGTGTCTGTGTGTGTTGTGTGGTGTGTGTTGTGTGCGTGATAGTCTCATCCCGACGTAACCACTGATTGCATGCAACTGTTTTTGTTGTTTTCCCACTCCAAAATAGCGGCCTGGGGACGCAAGAATAATATAGCAGCTATGCTTAGATCTGTGGCCACCACATACGCCGGTCAACTCTCCTCACCTTCTCCCCTCCTTCTCACATACACACGCTCCCTCATCCTCAGGCCTCCCACTCTACTCCGCTTCCTATCAGCTCGTCCTTCCTTTCTCGTCACATCCTCTTCCGTCACTCTGCTCTCTGGCTCCCCCCTGACTCATCCCATCCCTCATCCCCCTTACACCACCTATCCCTCTCTTCTCCATCACAGCCCTACGCACATACTCTTTCTCTCTCTCCACTTTCTCTCAGTCTCTCTCTATCACTCTCTACCAGTCTCTCTCTCCCTCTCTGTTTCTCTCTCTCCTATCCCTCTCCTCCCCTGCTTCCCTCCCTCCCCCCCCCAGCCCAACCTCCTCTTGCCTCTCAAGATCGGGAGGTGGGGAGAAAATTAAACAAGCGATCCAGGGTTTTAGTAGCGCGAAGAGAGAGGGAGGCACAACACCATTATAATTTCGCACACACACACACACAACAGACACACACAACACACAAACCGTAGTGTTTGCAGCGACGGTTCTCGATGAGTGTAAATTTTCGTGTGTTCGATGTCTGGCAGTGAAGTGCGTGCCATGTGAACCTCCAGGGCGTGATTGCTGGTGTGGGTAGCGAGAGGCTGTTCGCACGGGTTGAGTTCGAGTGTCGGCCTGCTGAGGGGTGCGTCGTGATTTGTGTGCGGTGGTTGGTATCAGAGCTAACACACACATCCTTGTTCTTCGTACCGTTCAACTCATCCCTTCTCTAACTGGCGGGCAGGTACAAGAATGTGAGGGGAAGTAGCGGTGATGATTAGAATAGAAGGAGGTGGTGCGGTGAGCGGTGCGGGATGGAGGTTCGGATGGTACATGCAGGGAGGGATGAGGGAGGGGAAATGAGGGGAGGGGGATTGGCAGAGGGGGATGAGGGAGATGGAGGGGTGAAGGCGGCAGAGGAAAGGGTGAGGACTAAAAAGTGAGACTAGTTTCTGAAACATTGATGTAACCACCTGGAGAGACATGTTCCTCCTGAGCTGGTCTGATCTATGTCTAATCTATGTCTAATCTATGTCTGATCTATGTCTAATCTATGTCTAATCTATGTCTAATCTATGTCTGATCTATGTCTGATCTATGTCTAATCTATGTCTGATCCATGTCTGATCTATGTCTGATCTATGTCTGATCTATGTCTAATCTATGTCTAATCTATGTCTGATCTATGTCTGATCTATGTCTGACCTGTGTCTGATCTATGTCTAATCTATGTCTGACACACACTTAATATATACACAATATATATACACACACACACTGTTTCTCTTTCACACACACACACTTTATATATCACCATATATATATACGCACACACACACAGACATTCACAAACACATCATATATGCACAACACAGCACACACACACTATAAAACAACATATATATTTCGCACGCACACACACACAACACACAACACATAACACACATATATATTCGCGCACACACACACACACACACACACACACACACACATACACACACACACATATAACACATATATATTCGCACGCACACACACACACACACACACACACAAACGTAAGAACATTTTGACTGCTTCCCTAGACCCATTCAGCTGCCCCAGTTAAAAATTGCTGAAATATGCTGTTTCCTTTTTTCATCTAATCTTCTTCTCTGAACACTGGTGCACACACACACACACACACACACACACACACACACACACACACACACACACACACACACTAACACTCACACACACCCACAGACACACACACACACGCATCGGGTGGACCACACACCACACAGGAGACAGCTACCACTCGTTATGCCCCAGAGCCATCTGGACCAACACCGGACCCTCCACAGATAAACACTGCTCACCTCTACACACATATTGTTCCCACGGGTCACACACATACACAAGCATGCCCATACATGTTTGTGTGTACGTGAGAGACAGAGAGAGAGGGAGAGAGAGAGAGAGAGAGAGAGAAAGAAAGAGAGAGAGAGAGACATAGAGAGAGAGAGAGAAAGAGAGAGAGAGAAAGAGAGAGAGAGAAAGAGACAAAGAGAAAGAGAGAGAGAGAGAGAGACATAGACATAGAGAGAGAGAGAGAGAGAGAGAGAGAGAGAGAGAGAGAGAGAGAGAGAGAGAGAGAGAGAGAAAGAGAGAGAGAGAGTTTAGATTGTTCTGGGTCAACATAACTGCTCTTCTCCTGCTGGAGAAGAAATGTCATCTTGTCACACTTTATTTCACAACAAAAGTCCCCCATCCTTGATTTAAAAAAAATAATCTGTCAAGGGACTTTTATTGGCGCGCTCCCCTTCCTCCCCGTCACGCTATTGGCTGCTGAGTCGCCGTGGGAACATCTCCTGCTGGCTCGCATCATTAACAGAATATGTCACAGTACGACTCCTGCTGACCAGCAACAAATAGAGACACACACACACACACACACCCACACACACACACGCACACACACGCACACACACGCACGCACGCACGCATACACACACACACACACACACACCCACACCCACACATACACATACACGCGCACACACACGCACACACACACATGCGCGCGCGCACACACACAAACACACACACGCACACACACGCACACACGTACGCGCGCACACACACAAACAAACGCACACAAACATATACATACACGTACATGTACATAAAAACACTTATATAAACACACACACGTCTATGCTCACACACACAAAACCAAAGAAACACACACATACACACACACACACACACAGGTAGCATGATATCAAGCCGTAGATAAAGCTGTCTGCTAACAGTGATTTCTCTCAGAGAGAAAATGCACTCTAAACCTTGGCGGTGATTCGACCTGCTGAACGAGAAGCCTTAAGAGGGAGAAATGTATTGAAACCCTTTTCAGTAACAACATCCTTTCATTCTATCAGGCTTGGCTTAATCCCCAGACAGTAAAAAGCCAAATGATGTTCGTGTCTTTGTGCGCGTTTGCTGTCTGTGTGTGTGTGTGCGCGCGTTTGTGTTTACTGTCTGTGTGTGTGTGTGTGTGTGTGCGCGTTAGTGTTTACTGTGTGTGTGTGTGTGTGTGTGCGTTAGTATTTTGTGTGTGTGTGCTTCATTAGGCTTTTATACAGCAAGGTTGTAATTAAAATTAAATCCTGAACTGGTCTTTTGATAAGATTAATTTAAATAGAGATTAGTAGTATGAGATTCGCTCCTGGTTCTACAGTAAGATCACTTCCTGGTTCTAAGATCACTTCCTGGTTCTGGGAGATGTACAGAGCTCAGATACCTGCACACACACACACACAGACACATGAACACAAACATTCAGGTACATTCAAAGACACACGCACACTGTCAGACACGCTAACACACACACACACACAAACACACGCTAACACACACACATACACACACACACACACACACACACACACTGACACGCACCCCTCCCCTCAACCTTTCCCTCCCCTCACCCCTCACCTCCCCTCACCCTCACATCCCCTCACACTTCCCTCACCCTCCCCTCACCCTTCCCCTCCCTCACCCTCACATCCCTCCCGTCACCCTCACAACCCCTTCACCCTCCCCTCCCCTCAACCCTCACAACCCCCACCTTCCTTTCCCCCCTCCCCTCACCTTCCCTCCCTCACCTTCCCTCCCCTCACCCCTCACCCCTCACCTTCCCTCACCCTGTCCTCCCCTCACCCTTCCTTCCTAACAGGTGACAGTGGATGTTATTGACTTAACATCCTTGTATCCAAGGTTACCTCAGCATCCTCTTACAGAGTTGGTCTGACCTAACAGCACAGATGATATCAGACACGATACATCTATCACAGATTGTATTAGACATGATCAATATCTGAGGAGGCTGTTCATTGTCCTGGCGGTAAGTAAATCATAGAAATATAGACTGGACGTATCGCACGCTCCCAAACCACACAGGCCATAACCACATGGCGTACACCAGGAATATATATCTGGACAGGAAGAGGAGGAGGAGGGGAGCATAGGAGAGGGAGGGCGGAGGGAGGGAAGGAAGGGGAGTTAGGGAGTGCGAAGAAGAGGGAGGGTGGAGGGAAGGGGGAGGGGAGGGAAGAGAGGGAAGGGAGGGCAAAGGGGAGGCAGTGCAGGGGAGAGGAGGGAGGGAGGGCGAAGGAGGGAAGAGGGAGAGACGGGAAGGGGAGGCAAGGGTGGAAGGGAGGGAGGAGGGTAGGGAAGAGAAGCAGGGAGGGCAAAGGGAGAGGGGGAGGGGGGGGAGGAGGAGGGGAGGGAAGAGAAGGCTGGAGGCAAAGGAGGGAAGAGGGGAGGGGAGGGAGGAGGGGAGGGAAGAGAAGGACGGAGGGCAAAGGGGAGGGAGGAGGGGAGGGAGGGAGGGTGGAGAGGAAGGAACGCAGACAAAGGCAGAATTGACAGGGATACGACGCGCTCTC
>BROE01000015.1:9597238-9601830 GCA_036571765.1 Plecoglossus altivelis
TGTCTGTTATGTAACAGCACAGTAAAGGCTGAATCCTCCCTGTTCATTTGTGTGTACAGTAACTACAGCGTGACTACACCAGAACTGTTGCTAATGTACTACAGTAACTACAGCGTGACTACACCAGAACTGTTGCTAATGTACTACAGTAACTACAGTGTGTGACTACACCAGAACTGTTGCTAATGTACTACAGTAACTACAGCGTGACTACACCAGAACTGTTGCTAATGTACTACAGTAACTACAGTGTGTGACTACACAAGAACTGTTGCTAATGTACTACAGTAACTACAGTGTGACTACACCAGTGCTGTTGCTAATGTACTACTGTAACTACAGCATGACTACACCAGCGCTGTTGCTAATGTACTACAGTAACTACAGTGTGACTACACCAGAACTGTTGCTAATGTAATACAGTAACTACAGTGTGACTACACCAGTGCTGTTGCTGCTGCTTCTCTCTGCAAAGAAATGTTTATGAAAAAAGTTCAATTTTTCACGAACAACACAAGATAAAATCACATACACGCCTCTGCAAGCACACACACCCATGCAACCACACGGACACACACACACCTCCGACCACACACACACCTCAGCAACCACACACACACAACTCTGCAACCGCACACACCTCTGCAACCACACACACCTCCAACCACACACACAAACACACCTCTGCAACCACACACACCTCCAACCACACACACCTCCAACCACACACACACACACACACACACACACACCTCCAACCACACACACACACACACACTGTGGGTTTACATTCACATGGAAATGAGCTGTTCATTATTCCAGTTTAAAACCTGCTGACATCATGCCTCCCCGGGATTGGCTGGATTGCTCAACGTCTGATTCATCTGTTGCTGTGGCGTCGTCGAGGGCGACGTGGAATGCTTACACAGGATTAAGACTGCAGTAAGGAATGTTAGGGAAAAGGAATGTGACGTCATAAACACAAGTGTTCCGTTTATTTGTTTCATGTTCTCATTCAGGTTCAACATGTACACACACACACACACTCACACACACTCACACTCACTCAGACACACTCACACACACTCACACACACACACACACACACACACACACACACTCACACTCACACTCACACACACTCACACTCACACACACTCACACTATACACATACACTACGCACACACAATCACGCACACACTCATACGCACACCCTCACATGCACAAACACATGCTGTACACACACACTATTAACACACACACACTACACACACACTCACACACTCTCACACACACACACACACACTATACACATATACACACCCACACTCACACACTCACACTATGCACACACACACACACACTCACACTGTACACACATACACACGCTCACACTACAAACACCCACACAGACACACACACACACTCCCACACAGACACACACACACACAGACACAGACACCCACACACACTACACCCACACCCACACAGACACACTGACTCACACACAGACCCACACACACTGCAAAAACACCCACACAAACCCACACACACGCACACACACACACACAAACCCACGCACACACACACACACCTCCTTCGTTCAGCCCATCTCCCAGCCAGCCCGTCTCCTACTTTTCTGGCTTGTTTAGCATTCCTGCTAATCCTGCATAAGTTCATCCGGGTCCCATCGACAAATGCAATTTTGGGCTTAGTGCTGTAAAGACGCATGAAAATGGTTGGCCTGCTCTGAACCTGCAGCGCCTGTGTGTGTGTGTGTGTGTGTGTGTGTGTGTGTGTGTGTGTGTGTGTGTGTGTGAGAGTGTGTGTGAATGTGATGGTGTGTGAGTGTGATGGTGTGTGCGAGAGAGTGTATGTATGTGTGCGTGTGTGAGAGAGTGTTTGTGTGTGTGTGTGTGTGTGTGAGAGAGAGTGTGTTTGTGAGTGTGTGTGTGTGAATATATGTGTGTGTGAGAGAGAGAGAGTGTTTGTGAATGTGTGTGTGTATGTGTGTGTGATGGTGTGTGTGTGTGAGAGAGAGAGAGTGTGTGAGAGAGAGTGTGTGTGTGTGTGTGTGTGTGAGAGAGAGAGAGTGTGTGTGTGTGTGTGTGTGTGAGAGGGAGTGTGTATGTGTGGAGCACAAGGGGGCCTGACCAATCACACTGCAGATGCAGGTTCTATGTTTATATTACAGTGTCTGTGTGTGTCTGTGTGTGTCTGTGTGTGTCTGTGTGTGTCTGTGTGTGTGTGTGTGTGACTGTGTGTGATTGCGTGCGGGTGCTAGACAGAGACAGTTCCAGCCTTGGACTGCTAAACATAAATCATTAGCCCTACCATATGGCCTGCGTGTATGTCACCCACACACCCACAACTACACACAGACAGACACACACACACACAGACACACACACACAGACACACACACACACACACACACACACAGACACAACCACACACAGACACACACACACAGACACACACACACACACAGACACACACACACACACAGACACACCCACAAAGACACAACCACACACACCCAACCACACACAGACAGACACACACACATACCACAGACAGACACACAAACATACACACACAGACAGACACACACACACATACACAGACACACACACACAGACAGACAGACAGACACACACACACACACACACACAGACAGACACACACACACACACACATATCCTAATGACTGAGAGCAGAGTCTAGAGTGTCTCTTTGAGTGACGGACAGCACCATCCAGTCTTGTGGTCTGACATGATGGGGGCAGGGCGAGGGGGGGCGGCAATGCTGTGGGGGGGCTTACCCTTCGGCTTACAAGGCTAACTCAGTCTGAAGAGGATGCTGGGTAGACAGTGCTGTCTTGTACAGAACTCAGAAAAACGCGCACACACTCAGCGTGGGTTTACTGAGGCGTATAATCCTAGTATGATGGGCGGGGATCAGTCAATGATGGAGCTGCTCAGAGAGAGAGAGAGAGAGAGAGAGAGAGAGAGAGATAGAGGGGGAGAGAGAGAGAGAGGGAGGGAGAGAGAGAGAGATAGAGGGGAGAGAGAGAGAGAGAGGGAGGGAGAGGGAGAGAGAGAGAGGGAAGGAGGGAGAGAGAGGGAGGGAGAGAGAGAGGGAGGGAGGACAAGAGAGGGAAGAGAGAAGTAGAGAGAACAGAGAGGGAGGAAGAGACAGAGAGAGAGGGATGAGAGAGAATGGAGGGAGGGAGAGAGAGAGGGAGGGAGGGAGGGAGGGACAGAGAGAGGGAGAGAGAAGTAGAGAGACAGAGAGGGAGAGAGAGAGAGACAGAGAAGAGAGAGGGAGTCTCCCTCTCTCTCTCTCTCTCTCTCTCCCCCTCTCTCTCTCCCTTCTGCTCCTTGCCTGTGTGTCTGTCTTCCTCCTGTTTCTCATCCTCTCTCTTAACTCTTGGTTCTGATCTCTTTAACATTCTCCCTATTTCTCTTCTCTTCATTCTTTAGTCAAGTTGAACCCTGGTCTTGGTTCCATTTACTACCTAAACTCCACCCCCTCCCTTCCCCTCCCCTCCCCTCCCCTCTCCTCTCCTCTCCTCCTCTCCTCTCCTCTCTCTCTCCCCTCTCCTCCTCTCCTCCTCTCTCCATATATCTACACCATACACCTCCCCTCCCTTCTCCTTCCATTCCTTCCTTTCCTTCTTCCTGGCTCCCCTCCCCCTCCCCTCCCCTCCCCTCCCCTCCTCTCTCTCCTCTCCCTCCCCTCCCCTCCTCCCCTTCCTCTCCCCTCCCCTCCTATCCTCTCCTCTCTCTCCTCTCCCCTCCTCTCCTCCCTCGCTCTTCTCCTCCCCGAACTCAAGACTTTAAACACAGACGTGTTCTTTGGTTCAGCTTGTCAGTGATGGTTTTCTTCAAAGTCACTCACACACTATGCTCCGCCATGTCAGACTGCAGGTTTAGAAGATTCAGAACGACCGAGTGCTTCTCTGTCACAACCCATAGGCCAGCCTGGGAGTCTTTTAGCAAAGGGATGTATTCACACAGACTTTTCCCTGATCAAACCAGACTCCCTCACTTGCTTCCTCCCTCCCTTCCTCCCTCCCTCCTCCCTCCCTCTTTTCTCTCTCTCTTTCTTTTTCCTCTCTTCTCCTCCCTCCCTGCCTGTATCTCTCTCTCTCTTGCTCTCTCTTTCCTGTATCTCTCTTTCTCTCCCCTCTCTCCCTTCTCTCTCTCTCTGTCCTGGGAATACCAGGTGCTGTTATCTTTTTCATCTTTTTTTCTCTCTCCCTTTCTCTCTACTTATCTCTCTCCTCCTCCCGCTCTCCTCCTCTCCTTCCTCTCTCCTCTCTCCCTCCTCACCTCATCTCTTCTCTATCTGATCCACGCTGCTTTCTCTATCCTCTCCTCCTCCATCATCTCCTCTGGGTTCTCACTCCCTTCCCTGCATCCCTATCCTCGCAATAACAAGCCCCCCCCCCTCCTGCTGGACCATGTGGAAGAACTAAGGGTTTCACACTACAATTACCCACAATCCCCTGGGACAGTTTGAGGTAAGCCCACGGGACCCTCTCCGGCGACGGTCACCATGGAAATCAAACAGCCAATTAGCTGCA
>BROE01000015.1:9601945-9634795 GCA_036571765.1 Plecoglossus altivelis
CCCTCCCCCTCCTCCTCCTCTTCCCCTCTCCCCCTCCTCTCTCTTCTCTCCTCCTCTCTCCTCCTCTCTCCCCTCCTCCCCCTCTCCCCCTCCTCTCTCTTCTCTCTTCCTCTCTCCCCCTCCTCCTCCCCTCCTCTTCCCCTGGCTTGGAGCAGGCAGGCTGGGCCCAGATGAAGGTGTGCCGGGTGTGACTATGCGGGCGGTCTGGCTGACGAGCTGACAGCTCCGTGGGGGGCCAGTAAGATGGGGGCCATGTGACACATGCTGCCACCGCCTGATGAGGCGTGTTAGATGTCCATGTACCAGGGATAAATGGAACCATGGAACTATAGAACCATGGAACCATGAAACTATAGAACCATGGAACTATGGAACCATGGAACTATAGAACCATGAAACTATAGAACCATGAAACCATGGAACTATAGAACCATGGAACTATAGAACCATGGAACTATAGAACCATGAAACTATAGAACCATGGAACTATAGAACCATGGAACTATAGAACCATGAAACTATAGAACCATGGAACCATGGAACTATAGAACCATGAAACTATAGAACCATGCAACCATGAAACTATAGAAACATGAAACTATAGAACCATGAAACTATAGAACCATGAAACCATGGAACTATAGAAACATGAAACTATAGAACCATGGAACTATAGAACCATGAAACCATGAAACTATAGAACCATGAAACCATGAAACTATAGAACCATGAAACCATGAAACTATAGAACCATGGAACCATGGAACTATAGAACCATGGAACCATGGAACTATAGAAACATGAAACTATAGAACCATGGAACTATAGAACCATGAAACTATAGAACCAGCATTATGACAAACTGCTGGAGTCTCTGTCCTCCTCCCTTCTTCTTTAGAAAAGAAGTTTTCGAAAAAGAGGTTGGAAAAGGTTTTTGAAAAAAAGATGAGTTAAAAAAACAACCTACGAAATGTTTGTGTCGTGTTTAAAGAAATAGTTTATGGAAGTTAAAACATGATCGGCTTCTGCCATTCTGTTGTCTTCTTTAGCTGTGTGTTCAAACAGTTGAAAAGATGTCAAAAGTCTTTTTGTATTAATAAGATGTAAGGTCCTGTTATCAGTAACACTACGACAGTAGTCATGGTTACTTTTTACTGTGGTAAAAATCGAAGCACTTCAACTTGAGGGACAAATCTCGATAGCTGGACTGGGTGGATTACAAGCTCTTGAGGTTTGTACTGTAACTCAAAAATCCCCACATCGTCGTGCAGTGCGTGCGATACACTTTAAGCTCCACCCTCCTCCAACCAAGCAGCTGGATGAGGGGAGGTGTGGGCGGGTACCTTCAAGAGAGATGCAGCAGGATGGAAGCTTGTTAGTGTGGACGGACACGCTTGTTTCTGTGTAACAAGCGTGTGTGGCTGCTCAATGAGATGCGCTTTTTAACAACAGTCCAAGTCTGTGTGGTGGCATTGTGACTACAGGCAGATGATGACATTAAACCTGACCCCGGAGCAGCTGTTAGCGGAGGCGTAGTTCCTCCTGCAGGAGATGGGAGGTGTAGACACTGACCTGAGACCAGCTTGGGGGCTAGATCACCACATGGCTTGGCCAGATGTGTCTGGAACCTGCAGCGTTTCACCTGTCCTTTCATTCTCCCTCCCCCCATTCTCCCTCCCTCCCCCCATTCTCCCTCCATCTCTCCATTCTCCTCTACACCCTCCCGCCACCTCCATCTCCTCTCTCATTCTCCCTCCTCGCTATTCCTCCTCATCTCCCCCTTCTCCCTCCATCCATTCCTCCTCCCTCCCATCCCCATTCTCCTCCAATCTCTCCCTTCTCCTCTCCCCTCCTCCCCATTCTCTCCTCCTTCCCCCCTCCCCTCCATTCTCCCCCTCTCTCAACCTCCTCTCCCTCCATCTCCTCTCCATCTCCCCCATCTTCTTCTCCCCTCTTCTCACCTCCTCTCCTCATCTCCTACCATCTCTTTTCTCCATTCTCCTCTCGCAACATCCATTCTCCCTCCCTCCATCCATTCTCCCTCCGATCATCTCCGATTCTCGGCTGCCTCCATCCATCATTTCCCACACCCCTCACCCTCCATCTCTGCCTTTCTCCCTCGCTTTCTCCCTCCCTCCATCCATTCTCCCTCCCTCCATTCCATTCTCTTCTCACCTCCCAATCCATTCCTCTCCTCTCATTCCATCTCTCTCTCCATTCTCACCTCCATCTCTCCATTTCTCCACCCCTCCCATCCCATCCCATTCTCCTCTCCATCTCTCTCTCTCTCCATTCTCCCTCATCCATTACCTTTCCCCCCATCTCTCCATTTCTCTCTCCGTCCCAACCCCCTCCTCCATCTCTCATTCTCCCTCTCTCCATCTCTCCATTCTCTTCTCCCCTCATCCATCCATTCTCCCTCATCTCTCCATTCTCCCTCCATCCATCCATGTCTCCCCCCTCATCTCTCATTCTCCGACCCTCCATCTCTCCCTTCTCCATTCTCCCTCCAATCATTCCATTCCCCTCCCTCTCCCTCCAGTCCTCCATTCATTGTCCATTCTCCTCTCCCTCCCTATCCCTCCATCTCTCTTCCCTCCTCCTCATTCTCCTCCTCCTTCCTCCATTCTCCCTCCATCCATTCCATTCACTCCTCCATCCATTCCATTATCCATTCTCCCTCCTCCGCATCCTCCATTCTCCCCTCCTCCCTCCATCCATTCTACCCTCCTCCCTCCGATTCTCCCTGCCCGACCCTCCTCCTCCATCTTTCTCCTCCATCCATTCTCCTCCATTCTCCCCTCATCTTCTCCGTCCATCTATCCATTTCTCTCTTCATCCATCCATCCATTTCCCTCTGGACCTCCTCCCTCTCCTCACCTCCATTCTCCCTCTTCCATTCTCCCTCTTCTCCCTCCATCCATTCTCCCTTTCCCCCTCCCCCCCTCCATCTCTCTTTTTCTCTCTCACTCTCTTTTTGTCTCCTCTCCTTCCATCTCCTTCTCTCCTCCATCACCCTCCCTCCCTCCTCCATACTCCCTCCTCAATTCTCCCTCCTCCATCCTCCATTCTCCTCCATTCTCCCTCCATCCTCCATTTTCCCATCCATCAATCCATCAATTCCTCCTCCTCCTTCCCTCCCTCCAATCGCACCCCCTCCATTCCTCATTCCTGGGTTTCAAGGTTCCATGGTTCTATACTTCCATGGTTCTATAGTTCCATTGTGATATGGTTCCATGGTTCTATACTTCCATGGTTCTATAGTTCCATTGTGATATGGTTCCATGGTTCTATACTTCCATGGTTCTATAGTTCCATGGTTCTATAGTTTCATGGTTCTATAGTTTCATGGTTCTATAGTTTCATGGTTTCATGGTTCTATAGTTTCATGGTTCCATGGTTCTATAGTTCCATTGTGATATGGTTCCATGGTTCTATACTTCCATGGTTCTATAGTTCCATTGTGATATGGTTCCATGGTTCTATACTTCCATGGTTCTATAGTTCCATTGTGATATGGTTCCATGGTTCTGTAGTTCCATGGTTCCAGGGTTTCATTGTTCAGGCTTCTAAGACTCCCTGGTTCTAGAGTCTTCCTGTCCTGTCCTCTCTCCAGGTTTTAATGTTCTAGTGTGTGTCTTGAGGGACACGCACTAGAACAATTAGGTGATGGATGCACCCATATCCTGTTGACTCAATAAACCCAAACCCAATATCCCAACACCGCTGTGTGTGTGTGCCCTTTACCCACATACATGTCACTGTGTGTTTGGTTTTAGGTGTGTGTGGTACGTATGTCCCTGTGGTGTGTTGGTGTTGTATGACAAACTGTCTGTGTGTGGTAGGTGTGTGTTTGAAGGGGGCCACACTAAATTGCCCTGTCACAGTTCATTACACCATCTACCAGCAAGTGCGAGGTGATTGGACGTTATCTGGCGAAATTACTTCTGATTGGGTATGGAACAGATTCTATCATCCCTGAGGTATTACTAAGGCCATGATTGCTGTTTAGATTGGCTGTGCATTGAAACTTCAACTGACTGTAGATGCATGTGTATGCACAGTATGTGAGTTTTTGCCTTTGTCTAGGCACACATTGCATAGATGCTTTTGTGTGCACGTGTGTCTATGGATATTGTGCACGTGTGTGTGTTGCAACATGTGTGTTTGTATCAGTGTGTGTGTGTGTTGTGTGTGTGTAGTTTTTGTTAAGCACCTCACATCTTTTCTAAGGACATCTTCTCTATCAAGGACAAGAGTCCTCCAACAGAGATTGTACCTCCATCATGTCTACCTCTTCTCAAACACACACATGCTTCCATGTTCCCAATGAGCCAGACCCCAGTAGAGACAACGTCTGTGTTTAAGAGAGGCAGCGAAAGAAAAGTGATAGACAGCGTCTGTCTGCAAGAATACGCTAAGCCTGTGTGTGAGAGAGAGCGATTTTAGGGCTGTGTGTGTGTGTGGTTGTGTGTTGTGGTGAGAAGAGAGGCGATTTTGGCCTTGTGTGTGTGTTGTGTGTGTGTGTGGTGAGAGAGAGAGAGCGGATGGTTAGGGTGTTGTGTGTGTGTGAGAGAGAGAGAGAGAGAGAGAGAGAGAGAGAGGAGAGAGAATGAGTGAGAGAGGGAGAGAGAGAGAGTGCTGTTAGGGCTTGTGTGTGTGGTGTGGTGCTGTGAGAGGAGAGAGAGAGAGAGAGAGAGGGGAGAGAGAAGAGGGGAGAGGAGTGCTGTTAGGGCTGTGTGTGTATGTTGTGTGTGTGTGTGTGTGTGCGTGTGGTGTGTGTGTGTGTGTGTGAGAGAGTGATGTTAGGGCTGTGTGTGTGTGAGAAAGAGTGATGTTAGGGCTGTGTGTGTGTGCGTGCGTGCGTGCGTGCGTGCGTGGGTGGGTGGGTGTGTGTGTGTGTGTGTGTGTGTGTGAAAGAGAGAGAGCTATGTTAGGGGCTGTGTGTGTTTAGAGAGATAAGGTGTTTTGTCTTTGACACTTTGAATACTTATGAGTGGCATAAAGTGACAGAATAATGAGACAGCACATAGGGACACACATGCACACCAACACACGCATAGACACAGAGACACACAGGGACACACAAAGACACAGAGACACAGAGACACACAGAGACACACATAGACACACGAGACACAACATAGACACGCCAGAGACACACTAGACACACATAGACCTACTTCATCCCTGTGTAAGAGAAAACAAATATTTATCCCATCTTCACCCTGCCTGCCCTGCTCCCCTAGTCCTCCCTCTCCCCTCTCTCTCCCTCTTCCTCCCTCCTTCTCTCACCTCCTCCTCCTTCCCCCTCCTCCCCCTCTCTCCTCCTTCCCCGCCTCCCCCGTCCTTCTCTCCCCTCCTCCCTCTCCCCTGGCCTCCCCTCCTCGTCCCTCCTCCCCTCCTTCTCTCCCCTGCCCCCTCCTCCCTTTCCCCCTCCTCCTTCCCCCTCCTCCCTCTCCTCCCTCCCCTCTCTCCTCTCAACCCTCCTCCTCTCCCCCTCCTTCCTTCTCTCTCCCCCTTCCTCCTCTCCCCCCCCCCTCCTCTCCCTCCTTCTCTCCCCTCCCCCTCCACTCTCCCCCCTCCCTCCTTCCCCCTCCTCCCGCTCCTCCTCTCCCTCTCCTCCTTCTCCCCCCTCCTCTTCTCCCACTCCTCTCCCCTTCTCTCCCCCTCCTCTCTCTCCCCTCCCCCTCTCTCCCTCCTTTCTCTCCCCTCCCCCTCCTCCTTTCTCGCCCCTCCTCCTCTCCCCTCCTCCCCCCACATGCCTTATCCAGACAGCAGTCCTTCCCCAGTTTCATGAAGGGCAGCAGAACAGCAGCTCACTGCTCCATCTGACCCTGCTTTATGGAGATGTTCCATTTCATGGTAGATTTCACTCTGAACAGCATTTCAACATCACCTCTCAAATTCGAATAATAAAAAAGATGGAGAGAAAAAGAAGGGAGAGTGAGAGAAGGAGATGCAGGGAGAAAGGTAAGGTGAGAGAGGGAGGGAGGGAGGCAGGGGAGGGAGAGGGGTAGGAATAGAGAGATGAGAGAAGGGAGTGCTGGGTAGACAAACAGGGAGGAAAGGGGAGAGGAGAGGAGGGAGGGAGATGAACAGGGAGGAGAGGAGAAACCTAGAAAGAAAGGCCCAAAGAGAGAGAGAGAGATGAGGGGGGGTGAAGGGATGACAAGATGGGGGTGGGAGAGCTGGTGAGGGGGAGAGAGGAGAGCTATGAAGGCAGGGCCGGAGAGGGGGGGAGACAGATAGAGGGAGAGAACATCCTAAGACGCTCTCTCCCCCTCTCTCTCTCCCTCTCTCTCTCCCCATCTCTCTCTCCCTCTCCTCTCAGAGGTCAAACCTCCTGCAGCTGAAAATAACATCACACTGGTGTTACCATGACAGCGCAGACATCCCACTCTTAAACTGGACATGGCTATCAGAACGGGAGCCCTGCGGTTGGCACGGAAACGCAACTCGCAGGGGGCGCGATGATGTCATAGAGCAGAGATTCCACAGGGGGCAGGATTGCATCACTGTCACACCACGGCTGTGCAAACGTCTCAAGATGGAAAAGGTTCATGTTAAATAACACAAGTCAACAGTACAATAATCGGGTGTTTTCACCCTCGAATCAAAACATCGTTTCGGCTGTGAAGCTCAAGCCTTGATGTTCCTGTCTGACAGGACGTCAAATGTTTCTGCCAAGCATGTGTCTAGTTTTCACCGTCACAAACAGGAAGGAGAACTCAACAGTCCAAGTCTGTGTGGTGGCATTGTGACTACAGGCAGATGATGACATTAAACCTGACCCCGGAGCAGCTGTTAGCGGAGGCGTAGTTCCTCCTGCAGGAGATGGGAGGTGTAGACACTGACCTGAGACCAGCTTGGGGGCTAGATCACCACATGGCTTGGCCAGATGTGTCTGGAACCTGCAGCGTTTCACCTGTCCTTTCATTCTCGCTCCCCCCAATTCTCCCTCCCCCCCCCATTCTCCCTCCATCTCTCCATTCTCCCTCCATCTCTCCATTCTCCCTCCCTCCCTCCATTCTCCCTCCATCTCTCCATTCTCCCTCCATCCATTCTCCCTCCCCCCATTCTCCCTCCATCTCTCCATTCTCCCTCCCACCCCCTTCTCCCTCTCCCCCCATCCTCACCCCCTTCTCCATTCCCTCCATCTCTCTCCATTCATCCCTTCATCCATCCATCCATTCTCCCTCCATCTCTCCATTCTCCCTCCCTCCATCCATTCTCCCTCCCTCCATCCATTCTCCCTCCATCTCTCCATTCTCCCTCCATCCATCCATTCTCCCTCCATCTCTCCATTCTCCCTCCCTCCATCCATTCTCCCTCCCTCCATCCATTCTCCCTCCATCCATTCTCCCTCTCTCCATCTCTCTCCCTCTTTCTCCTTTTTTCTCTTTCTTTTTCTCTGTCTCTTTCTCTCATTCTCCCTCTCTTAGTCCATCTCTCATTCTCCCTCCATCCCATCCCATTCTCGCTCCATCTCTCCATTCCCCTCCCTCCATCCATTCTCCCTCCATCTCTCCATTCTCCCTCCATCCATCCATTCTCCCTCCATCTCTCCATTCTCCCTCCATCCATCCATTCTCCCTCCATCTCTCCATTCTCCCTCCATCTCTCCATTCTCCCTCCATCCATCCATTCTCCCTCCATCCATCCATTCATCCATTCTCCCTCCCTCCATCCCTCCATTCTCCCTCCCTCCCTCCATCCATTCTCCCTCCCTCCCTCCATTCTCCCTCCATCCATCCATTCTCCCTCCATCCATCCATTCATCCATTCTCCCTCCCTCCATCCCTCATTCTCCCTCCCTCCCTCCCATCCATTCCTCCTCCCTCCCTCCATTTCTCCTCCCTCTCATTCTCCCCCTCCCTCCCTCCATTCTCCCTCCATTCTCCCTCCATCCATTCTCCCTCCATCTATCCATCCATTCTCCCTTCATCCATCCATCCATTCTCCTCCCGTCCGCCTCCCTCCCTCCCTTCCCTCCATTCTCCTCCCTCCATTCTCCCCTCCATTCTCCTCCATCCATTCTCCCTCCCTCCATCCATCCATCCATCCATCCATCCATTCTCCCTCCCTCCATCCATCCCTCCATTCACCCTCCCTCCCCTCCCCTCCATTCTCCCCATCCATCTCCCTCCCTCCATCCTCTCATTCTCCCTCCAGTCTCCCTCCATCCCTCCATTTTCCTCCAATCCATCCATCCATTCTCCCTCCCTCCCTCCCTCCCTCCAATCGCACCCCCTCCATTCCTCATTCCTGGGTTTCAAGGTTCCATGGTTCTATACTTCCATGGTTCTTATAGTTTCATGGTTTCATGGTTCTATAGTTTCATGGTTCCATGGTTCTATAGTTCCATTGTGATATGGTTCCATGGTTCTATACTTCCATGGTTCTATAGTTCCATGGTTTCATGGTTCTATAGTTTCATGGTTTCATGGTTCTATAGTTTCATGGTTCCATGGTTCTATAGTTCCATTGTTATATGGTTCCATGGTTCTATACTTCCATGGTTCTATAGTTCCATGGTTCTATAGTTTCATGGTTTCATGGTTCTATAGTTTCATGGTTTCATGGTTCTATAGTTTCATGGTTTCATGGTTCTATAGTTTCATGGTTCCATGGTTCTATAGTTCCATTGTGATATGGTTCCATGGTTCTGTAGTTCCATGGTTCCAGGGTTTCATTGTTCAGGCTTCTAAGACTCCCTGGTTCTAGAGTCTTCCTGTCCTGTCCTCTCTCCAGGTTTTAATGTTCTAGTGTGTGTCTTGAGGGACACGCACTAGAACAATTAGGTGATGGATGCACCCATATCCTGTTGACTCAATAAACCCAAACCCAATATCCCAACACCGCTGTGTGTGTGTGCCCTTTACCCACATACATGTCCCTGTGTGTTGGTGTGTTTAGCAGGTGTGTTTAGCAGGTGTGTTTAGCAGGTGTGTTTAGCAGGTGTGTTTAGCAGGTGTGTTTAGCAGGTGTGTGTGTGTGTTGAAGGGGGCCAACACTAAATTGCCCTGTCACAGTTCATTACACCATCTACCAGCAAGTGCGAGGTGATTGGACGTTATCTGGCGAAATTACTTCTGATTGGGTATGGAACAGATTCTATCATCCCTGAGGTATTACTAAGGCCATGATTGCTGTTTAGATTGGCTGTGCATTGAAACTTCAACTGACTGTAGATGCATGTGTATGCACAGTATGTGAGTTTTTGCCTTTGTCTAGGCACACATTGCATAGATGCTTTTGTGTGCACGTGTGTCTATGATTAATTGTGCACGTGTGTGTGCACATGTGGTTGTAATCAGCGGTTGTGTGTGTGTGTGTGTGCGTGTTTTGTAAAGCACCTCACACAATCTTTCTAAGGACATCTTCTCTATCAAGGACAAGAGTCCTCCAACAGAGATTGTACCTCCATCATGTCTACCTCTTCTCAAACACACACATGCTTCCATGTTCCCAATGAGCCAGACCCCAGTAGAGACAACGTCTGTGTTTAAGAGAGGCAGCGAAAGAAAAGTGATAGACAGCGTCTGTCTGCATGATACGCTAAGCCTGTGTGAGAGAGAGCGATTTTAGGGCTGTGTGTGTGTGTGTGTGTGTGTGTGTGAGAGAGGAAGCGATTTTAGGGGCTTGTGTGTGTGTGTGTGGTGTGTGAGAGAGAGGAGAGCGATGTTTAGGGCTGTGTGTGTGTGTGGTGACAGAGGAGAGAGAGAGAGAGCAAGAGAGAGAGAGATAGAGAATAGTGAGAGAGGGAGAGAGAGAGAGTCGCTGTTAGGGCTGTGTGGGTGTGTGTGTGTGGAGAGAGACGAGAGAGAAGAGAGAAGAGAGGGAGAGAAGAGAGAGGGAGAGAGAGTGCTGTTAGGGCTGTGTGTGTAGTGTGTGTGTGTGTGTGTGTGCGTGTGTGTGTGTGTGTGTGTGCTGAGAGGTGATGTTAGGCCTGGTTGGGGGGGGGTGGTGTTGAGAAAGAAGTGATGTTAAGGGCTGTGTGTGTGTGCGTGCGTGCGTGCGTGCGTGCGTGGGTGGGTGGGTGTGTGTGTGTGTGTGTGTGTGTGTGAAAGAGAGAGAGCTATGTTAGGGGCTGTGTGTGTTTAGAGAGATAAGGTGTTTTGTCTTTGACACTTTGAATACTTATGAGTGGCATAAAGTGACAGATAATGAGACACACATAGACACACATAGACACACACAAACACACGCACATAGACACAGAGACACACAGGGACACACAAAGACACAGAGACACAGAGACACACAGAGACACACATAGACACGCAGAGACACACATAGACACGCAGAGACACACATAGACACACATAGACCTACCTTCATCATGTGTAAGAGAAAACAAATAATTTACTCCCCCACTCTTCACCCTCAGCCTCCCTCTTCACCCTCAGCCTCCCTCTCCCCCTCCTCCTCTCCCTCTCCTCCCCCTCCTTCTCTCCCCTCCTCACTCCTCTCCCCCTCCTCCCCCTCCTCCTCCTCTCCCCCCCTCCCCCTCCTTCTCTCCCCGCTCGCTCCCCCTCCCTTGCCCCCCTCCTCTCCCCCTCCTCTCCCCTCCTCTCTCCCCCTCCCCCTCCTCCTTCTCCCCCCTCCTCCTCTCCCCCTCCTCCCCTCGCTCCTCTTCCCTCCTCTCCCCTCTCCCCCTCCTCCTCTCCCCCTCCTCTCCCCCTTCCTCCCCTCCTCCTCTCCCCCCCCCCTCCTCTCCCCTCCTTTCTCCCTTCCCCCCCTCCCCCTCCTCCTCCTCCCCCTCCTCCTCCCCCTCCTCCCCCTCCTCCTCTCCCCCTCTCCTCCTCTCCCCCGCCCTCCTCTCCCCCTCCTCTCCCCCTTCTCTCCCCCTCCTCCTCTCCCCCCCCCTACCTCCCCCTCCTTCTCTCCCCCTCCCCCTCCTCCTTCTCCCCCCCTCCTCCTCTCCCCCTCCTCCTCCCCACATCCTTCCAGACAGCAGTCCTTCCCCAGTTTCATGAAGGGCAGCAGAACAGCAGCTCACTGCTCCATCTGACCCTGCTTTATGGAGATGTTCCATTTCATGGTAGATTTCACTCTGAACAGCATTTCAACATCACCTCTCAAATTCGAATAAAAAAACAGGGAGAAAAAGAGGGAGAGTGAGAGACAGGAAGATGCAGGGAGAAAGGTAAGGTGAGAGAGGGAGGGAGGGAGGCAGGGAGGGAGAGGGGTAGGAATAGAGAGATGAGAGAAGGGAGTGCTGGGTAGACAAACAGGGAGGAAGGAGGAGAGGAGAGGAGGGAGGGAGATGAACAGGGAGGAGAGGAGAAACCTAGAAAGAAAGGACAAAGAGAGAGAGAGAGATGAGGGGGGGTGAAGGGATGACAAGATGGGGGTGGGAGAGCTGGTGAGGGGGAGAGAGGAGAGCTATGAAGGCAGGGAGGAGAGGGGGGAGACAGATAGAGGGAGAGGACACATCCTAAAGACGCTCTCTCCCCCCCTCTCTCTCTCCCCCTCTCTCTCTCCCCCTCTCCTCTCAGAGGTCAAACCTCCTGCAGCTGAAAATAACATCACACTGGTGTTACCATGACAGCGCAGACATCCCACTCTTAAACTGGACATGGCTATCAGAACGGGAGCCCTGCGGTTGGCACGGAAACGCAACTCGCAGGGGGCGCGATGATGTCATAGAGCAGAGATTCCACAGGGGGCAGGATTGCATCACTGTCACACCACGGCTGTGCAAACGTCTCAAGATGGAAAAGGTTCATGTTAAATAACACAAGTCAACAGTACAATAATCGGGTGTTTTCACCCTCGAATCAAAACATCGTTTCGGCTGTGAAGCTCAAGCCTTGATGTTCCTGTCTGACAGGACGTCAAATGTTTCTGCCAAGCATGTGTCTAGTTTTCACCGTCACAAACAGGAAGGAGAACTGCAAACAAAGCTGCGTGGATAGTGTGACAGTCTCAACACCGTCTCTCTCACAATGTGCACACAGTCGGCAGGGGAGAAGATATTTATCCCTCTTGACGTTTGACGACATGCTAGTATTGATTTGACACACAATATTGATTAGTTAAGGTTGTTATTTAGAATAATCAATGTTTTAGATATTTTTTTGACGCATGTCTTGACCCAAGAATGTGGATTCCAACCTTAAAATGGAAGAAAGAAAATATGATTTTTTTTAAAAGACTTGGGAGCACTCGCGATACAGAGCATGTTTTTATAAAACAATATTGTTTTATTTTCAGTTTATTGGTATTGTTTATATACATGGCATAATTTGTGCTTTTTTATTACCAAGAGGAAACACAGGAGGATTAAAATATAAAAAAAGAAAATAAAGAAAAACAACAAACTGTTGAAGTCTGTAGATTCTAAAACGCAGACGTGGAACGTTTGTTTTTTGTGTTTTTTTTTTGCGTATGGTCCACTGAAGATGACCCGTACACCGTCCACTGAAGATGACACATACACCGTCCACCGTCGATGACACGTACACCGTCCACTGTCGATGACACGTACTCCGTCCACTGTCGATGACACGTACACCGTCCACTGTCGATGACACGTACACCGTCCACTGTCGATGACACGTACACCGTCCACTGTCGATGACGTGTACGGGAGGATGACGGTGTGCTTTACCTACATCAGCAAAGGCACCTGTGTATCGCTGGGTTAGAAAATACGGTACTTGGCCCAAAGCGAGCCCGGTCTAGACGCAGCAGAAACACTGTTCCAAATCAGAATCTTCAGGAGTCAGGTTCCTTGTCTCACGCAGCACAGCAGACATGCCGTTAGAACGCGCTAGAAAAATAGAAAAACTCAACTTAAAGAGTTCCGTCTTGTTTTTCTGATCGGCTTCATTTGCTCTGTTCCGACTGTTACGGTTTGTTTTTTTTTTGGAAGAAGTGGCTTTCCTGCAAGCCTGGTTCTCTCGCTGTCCAGGAGGGTTAGTGATCTATGTCCTCTTCAGGGAAGACCAGAGAGAGAGAGGAGGAGGAGGAGAGAGGGATGAGAGGAGGAGAGATAGAAGGAGGAGGGAGAGAAGGAGGAGAGAGGGGTGAGAGGAGGAGAGAGAGAAGGAGGAGGGAGAGAAGGAGAGAGGGGTGAGAGGAGGAGAGAGAGGTAAGAGGAGGAGAGAGAGAAGGAGGAGGGAGAGATGGGTGAGAGGAGGAGAGAAAGGTGAGAGGAGGAGAGAGAGGTGAGAGGAGGAGAGAGAGGTGGAACTAAAGATATAAATAAAAGGTCCGAACAGGGAGAAAATGAGGAAGAAGAGAGGAACAGAGAGGGGAGAGCAGAGAGAGGAACAGAGAGGGGAGAGCAGAGAGAGGAACAGAGAGAGGAGAGCAGAGAGAGGAACAGAGAGGAGAGAGCAGAGAGAGGAGCAGAGAGAGGAGAGCAGAGAGAGAAACAGAGAGGGGAGAGCAGAGAGAGGAACAGAGAGAGCAGAGAGAGGAACAGAGAGGGGAGAGCAGAGAGAGGAACAGAGGGGGGAGGGCAGAGAGAGGAACAGAGGGGGGAGAGCAGAGAGAGGAACAGAGAGAGCAGAGAGAGGAACAGGGAGAGCAGAGAGAGGAACAGAGAGAGCAGAGAGAGGAACAGAGAGGGGATAGCAGAGAGAGGAACAGAGGGGGGAGAGCAGAGAGAGGAACAGAGGGGGGAGAGCAGAGAGAGGAACAGAGAGAGCAGAGAGAGGAACAGAGAGAGCAGAGAGAGCAGAGAGAGGAACAGAGAGAGCAGAGAGAGCATAACAATCTGACTTCAAAAGAGCATGAAAGCCTGACAGAAGCAGCAGAGAAGGAGAACTGAGGTGAGACCAGGACAAGACCAAACCCCCACTCCTGTCGGAACCACAAGCCCTGGATACACAATCGTCCTGACCACGGTCCATACAGGGACGGGATCTCCCCTGTCCCTCCTTCCCACCCCCGTCCATCCCTCCCCCCTCAGCTCCACAGACAGACGTTGCTGGTGGTCTGGCAGGTGGAGCCCTGCTCTGCAGGAGACAGGTACAGCTTTCCGCTGGGACACACACACACCTCGAACACTGTCTGCTTGGGGTAGGTGGCTCCTGGAGCCTCCAGCTGAGGGTCCAGGGCAGAGCCGTGAGGAAGACTACCCAGACGGATAACAGGAGCGTCCAAGAAGATCTGGACAGGAGGTGGGAGGAGAGAGAGAGAGACAGGAAGGAGGGAGAGGGAGACAGACAGGAGGGAGAGAGAGAGACAGACAGGAAGGAAGGAAGGAAGGAAGGAAGGAAGGAGAGAGACAGACAGGAAGGAGGGAGAGAGACAGGAAGGAAGGAGGGAGAGAGACAGACAGGAGGGAGAGAGACAGACAGGAAGGAGAGAAGGAAGGAAGGAAGGAAGGAGAGAGACAGACAGGAAGGAAGTAGGGAGACAGACAGGAGGGAGAAAGATAGACAGGAAAGAGGGAGAGAGACAGAAAGGAAAAGAGGGAGAGAAAGAGAGAGGGAGGAGGAAGAGAGGAGTTAGAAGTTGAAGAATTGAGAGAAGAGAGGTAGAAGTGAGCACCAGACGGGAAAAAGAGAAAAAAAGACAATAACAGGTGATTCACAGTGACAGATCTTTCTATTACTGACACAAGTTACGCTGTCTTGACCACAGAGAAAGACACAATCCCACACCAGGCAACACAGAGGAACCATGGACTAGGGGACATGATTGATTGGCTGTCAATGTGATTGACAGGTGAGCCAACAAATGAACCACCACCAACCACAGATCGCACACGCACGCACACGCACCAGCTGCCACCTCTTCAGCACAGTCAGTCTCCAACACCTGCTCGTCGCCGTGGGAACTAACCAACGACGACGCACCCTCTCGCTGTAACGAGTCGCTCGCACACACACTCCATTAGACCGGCTTTCATTAGTGTGTGTATGTTGTTTATGAAGTGTCAAACACACTGCTAATGATGTAGTATAGGAGGGGTGGGTGGTGAGAGAGAGATAGAGATAGAGAGCGAGATAGAGAGGGGAATAGAGATAGACAGAGAGATGGAGAGAGAGATAGAGAGGGGAATAGAGATAGACAGAGAGATGGAGAGAGAGATATAGAAGGAGTTTATAGAGGTGGAGTACTTTCTGTCGTTGCGAAAGAGGCTGGTTTTCCGAATCGAGATTGAAAGAGGCGTCAGATCAACTCTCAAACCATTAATACTGACTGATTTTGTTTATATATTTACGAGCGCCTTTATTTATATATTTTGGAATCTATTCGTTATGTACAAGCATGTTCATGACAGGTTAGCCAGGCACAGAGCTAATCTCACTCGACGTGCAACCCACTATTATTCATGTTCCTCTTTAAAAGATGAAGGGAGAGAGAGACAGGAAGAGGGAGGGGAAGAGATAAAAATGGAAGACAGAGGCTGGAGACAAAAAGGCTGGAGAGAGAGTGGGAGGCTGGAGAGAGAGAAGGAGGCTGGAGAAAGAGGGGGAGGCTGGAGAGAGAGGGGGAGGCTGGAGAGAGAGGGGGAGGCTGGAGAGAGAGGGAGGCTGGAGAGAGAGAGAGAGGCTGGAGACAAAGAGGCTGGAGAGAGAGAGGGAGGCTGGAGAGAGAGAGAGTAGCTGGAGAGAGAGAGAGTAGCTGGAGAGAGAGGGGGAGTCTAGAGAGAGGGGGTCTAGAGAGAGGGGGAGTCTAGAGAGAGGGGGTCTAGAGAGAGGGGGAGGCTGGAGAGAGAGGAGGGAGGCTGGAGAGAGAGGGGGAGGCAGGAGAGAGAGGGGGAGGTTGGAGAGAGTGAGGCTGGAGAGAGGGGGAGGTTGGAGAGAGAGAGGCTGGAGAGAGAGGGAGGCTGGAGAGAAAAGCAGGAGTCAGATATGCCATCAGCAGGAACCAATTAGTGTAAGTAATGGCATCACAGCAGCTGACAGGGCATATCTCCACTAGCATAAACACACACACACAACCACACACACACACACACACACACACACACACACACACACTCTGTCTCTGTAAGATGGATCAAGGGCGACGGAGTGAGTCATGTTTCTCATCTTTCTTGTGATTACCTGAGCTACTAATAGCGCCAGCTAATTGCTAATGCTGGCTCCACAGGTTACTGCTATCAGCACCAGCTAATGTTGCCTCTGCAGGTAATGGCTAAGGGAGTCGTACAATGCTAAAGCTAGCTTCACATGTTACTAGCCTGTGGGCAAATTGTGGTCACTTATAAGAGGAAAAATTGGAGGTAAAAAAAGGAGGAGGAGGAGGGGGAAAGGCTGGGAAAAGAAAATCGCTGTAGGTCTACTTGCGTCAAAGTTTAGCAAGTTGGACATTTGACTGTAAAAAAAAGCCTTTCATCTGCTTTTTGCTTGTTACAGAAATCTCCTGCTAAGATTCCATTATATGAGGTACACCTTAGTCATCTCAATGTTCAGATCCACAGGGTGCCAAGACAAGCACAGCAGTGATACCAACTCCACAGACCAGATAACAGAGCAAATTAGCGCCAACGCTAGCTCCACAGGACAGCTAGCTAAACATAGGAGTTTCTAACACATTCCAGCGTTGGTTCCCCCATGTGGTTTCCAGCCAGGCTAACACAGTGATACAGCCAACTCCAGATACTACATAATTAGCGCTATCTCCACAGGTAGCTATTTAGAGGTGCTAATGAAAGCTAGCTAGCTAGCTCCACAGGTAGCTATTCAGAGGTGCTAATGAAAGCTAGCTCACTAGCTCCACGGGTATCCGTTCCTGGCTGCTGATCGAAGCTACCTCGTCGAGCTACATCCGCAGGTGTTCCAGTCAAATGCCCCCGGCGCGGAAGCGCACACAGAGCGCTAACAGGGTTTACCACTACAGGGGTCTCTGAAAAGTCTTCTGGAGGAAAGATGCCAAACAAACAAACAAACAAACAAAGGTGTTCGATAAACATTTCATATGCGTGACCATTATTGCCAACATTTAGCGCGGGAATAAAAGGGGATTTTTGTGAGACTACAGTCGGGATGTTTTTGAACGTTACGAGCTTTATGAGCGCTACGTTACAAAAGTAACGGGTGAAAACATCGCAATCGCAACTGCCTTCTCGCGGGGCTGTTCGCTTCGTGAATAAACACAAGGGTTGTTGAAGAAAGGAGGGTGAAAAAGACACGATGAAGGAAGGGTGGAGAGGTAGAAAGCGAGGTAGTAAAAAGAAAGCCATGGAGTCAGCCGGCGGAGGAGACGGAGAGGAAGTGGATCTAAAATGAAAGTGCCTCGATGTATTAGCTGCCGCTGTTACGCCACATGCATGAGAGAGAGAGTGAGACAGGCTGAGAATGAGAGATTGGAGAGACAAAGGAGATACAAAGAGAGAGGGAGGAAGGGGGAAATTACTGAAAGAAGTAGAAATGGAGAAAAGGGTGAAATGTGAAAGGAGATATTATATAAGAGAGAGACAAAGAGAGAGAGAGAGACAAAGAGGGAAGGAGAAAGAGAGAGGGAGAGAGAAAGAGAGAGGGAGAGAGAAAGAGAGAGGGAGAGAGAGAAAGAGAGAGAGAGAGAGAGAGAGAGAGAGAGAGAGAAAGAGTGAGCTAGAGAGAAAGAGAGAGGGAGGGAGAAAGAGAAAGAGTGAGGGAGAGAGAAAGAGTTAGGGAGAGAGAAAGAGGGAGGGAGAGAGAAAGAGGGAGGGAGAGAGAAAGAGGGAGGGAGAGAGAGAGAAAGAGGGAGGGAGAGAGAAAGCTGGCAGGAAGCAGCAATTACAGACGGTCAAAACATTTCTCGTGGATGATTTCCTCCTCTATGCAGCTGTAGGGGAAGGAGAGGGAGGGGGAGAGGGAGGGAGGGAAGGGGATGAGTGTGTATATGATGGGAGGGAGGGAGGAGAGGGATGGAGGTGGGGAGGGAGGGGAAGGAGAGGGAAGGGAGGGAGGAGAGGGATGGAGGGAGGGAGGGAGGGAGGTAGAGGAGAAGGCTAAAAGGACGAAAGACAGATTGAGAGACAGAAGAGAGATGAAGAGAGAGACAGAGACAGAAGGGAGAGACAGACAGACAGACAGACAGACAGAGAGAGGAGAGAGAGAGAGAGAGAGAGAGAGAGAGAAGTATGATGGAATGAGACAGACTAGAATAAGAGTGGTGAACCTCAGTGTTAGATACAGGGTTTAAAAAGACACACACACATGTGTGCATACAGCACACACACACACATGCTGATGGACACATGACACCCACACATACACACACACGCTGATGGACACATTGACACACACACACAACACCCATCATGAGCCTACTTGGCACACACACATCTTGAACACATACGCACACATACACACAGCACACACACACACACACACCCACACACTGCAGAGTTTACAAATGGGTGTGAGGGCCTGAAGTCATCAGAGCACATTACACAGCCCATTACCCTAGCAGAACAGGCGGACAATGTCACATGACACGACAGGAAGTGAGGGGGTGTGGTAGGGGGGGGGCAGTAACAGACCCATTGTCAGGGATAATGGGTCGTAAATCTACTGGATCTTCTAATGGACCTTTTTACCGCGCGCGCACACGCATGCACGCATGTCCAAACACACACCGGCACGTCTGAGGAGAAGCGGAGACGAGCAAGCAGACTGCACTGCACTCTGCAAACATGCCTCTAGACAGATCAACACTGCATCAGGAAGGAATCAAACACGAGAGACTTGGTGAATTATATATGTGCGAGAGAGACTGGAGGTTAGAAGGAAGAGGGAGGTGGGGGGGGGGGGGAGGGGGGAGGGAGTGTAGGGGGAGAGTAGGGGGGGAGAGTAGGAGGAGGATAGAGTAGGGAGGGAGGAGAGAGAACATAGAACGGCAGACGGAGAGACAGAGAGAGAGAGAGACAGAGAGAGAGAGAAGAGGACAGAGAGAGAGAGAGAGAGAGAGAGACAGAAGAGACACAGAGAAGAGACAGAGAGAGACAGAGAAGAGAGACCAGAGAGAGAGAGAGAGACAGAGAGAGACAGAAGAGAGACAGAGAAGAGACAAGAGAGAGAGACAGGAGAGAGGGAGACAGAGAGGACAGAGAGAGAGACAGAGAAAGAGAGAGAGAGACAGAGAGAGAGAGAGACAGAGAAGAGAGAGACAGAGAGAGAGAGAGAAGTACAGAAGAGAGAGAGACAGAGAGAGAGAGAAGAGAGAGAGAGAGGGACAGAGAGAGACGAGAGAGAGAAGGGAGAAGAGACAGAGAGAGAGAGACAGAGAGAGAGAGAGAGAGAGTACAGAGAGAGACGAAGAGAGAGAGGAGAGAGAGAGAGAGAGACAGAAGAGAACAGAGAGAGAGAGACACAGAGAGAGAGACAGGAGAGAGAGAGAGAGAGAGAGAGACAGAGAGAGAGAGAGAGAGAGACAGAGAGAACAGAGAGAGAAGAGACATGAGAGAGAGAGAGAGATCAAGAGAGAGAGAGAGAGAACAGAGAGAGAGAGAGAGCAGACAGACAGAGAGAGAAGAGAGAACAGAGAGACAGAGAAGAGAGAGAGAGAGAGAGAGAGAGAAGAGACAGAGCGAGAGACAGAGAGAGAGAGAGAAGAGAGACAGAGGAGAGAGACAGAGAGAGAGAGAGAGAGAGAGACCAGAGAGAGAGAAGAGAGAGAGAGAGAGAGAGAAGAGAGAGACAGAGAAGAGAGAGGAGAGAGAAGAGAGAGACAGAGAGAGAGAGAAGGAGGGATGGAGTGATGGATGGAGGGAGGACGTGAGCAGCATGTTTGTCCACAGGGTGAGGAGATGCTGGTTAGCTAAGCTCAGAAACTGGAGAAACACCTGCCAACTATTGGCTGATTATCTCTGTCACACACACACACACACAAGCTCACACATGCACACACTCACACATCCAAACACACACACACACACACACTCACACACGGCTGGGGGCTGTTTGGATGGTGGCTGTGTGGTCCCCAGCTGTCTCTATCCCCAGAGCTACTTGCACACCCCTGCCATCACACTGAGGAGCGTGTGTGTGTGTGTGTGTGTGTGTGTGATGCATGTGTGTATGTGTGATGTGTGCATGTCTGTGTGATGCATGTGTGTGTGATGCATGTGTGTGTGTGTGTTGTATGCGTGTCTGTGTGATGCATGTGTGTGTGATGCATGTGTGTGTGTGTGTTGTATGCGTGTCTGTGTGATGCATGTGTGTGTGTGTGTGATGTGTGCGTGTCTGTGTGATGCATGTATGTGTGTGTGATGTATGCGTCACTGTGCTATTTGTCCCTGTGTGATGTGTGATGCGTGAGTGCGTTATTAAAGATGTAGTTGAATGTATGTACAGTGGGGAATTAAGTGTTTGCTGTTTTTGAAGTTACCTCCTGTAGATATAATTCACTCCCCTTCCTCCCCCCCGCCTCCCCTGCCTCCCCCACTCCCTCCCCCCTCTGGGCACAGGGAACCCTGAGAACAGCAGCACGCCACTGATCTGATGTCAGGTTCCTGTCGTGATCGTGTTATCAAAAACATGTTTTCTTTTTCCTTGAACTCGAGCTGACATGTGGAGGGGTTTGTGGGTAAATGGGACCCTGGGGTGGTTGAGTGGGAGAGAGAGAGAGAGAGAGAGAGAGAGAGAGAGAGAGAGAGACAGAGAGAGAGGAGGGAGGGAGGGAGAGCGGGAGGGAGGGAGGAGATAGAGATAGATAGAGGAGAGAGGGAGGGAGAGAGGGAGGGAGGGAGGAGATAGAGGAGAGAGGGAGAGAAAGTTGCAGATTTTGCCATTTTCTTCACTAGATTTAGCATATGTTCACCTTCCCTAACAACTCAATAGTGGCAAATATGTGCACTTGCTCTACTTTGCTAATCATCCTTTTCTTTGTTGAACAAAATGACCTCTGACTAACTCTGACTAACTCTGACTAACACTGACTAACACTGACTAACACTGACTAACACTAACTCTGACTAACACTAACTCTGACTAACTCTGACTAACACTAACTCTGACTAACTCTGACTAACACTAACTCTGACTAACACTAACTCTGACTAACACTAACTCTGACTAACTCTGACTAACACTGACTAACACTGACTAACTCTGACTAACACTAACTCTGACTAACACTAACTCTGACTAACTCTGACTAACACTAACTCTGACTAACTCTGACTAACACTAACTCTGACTAACTCTGACTAACACTAACTCTGACTAACACTGACTAACACTGACTAACACTGACTAACACTAACTCTGACTAACACTAACTAACACTGACTAACACTAACTAACACTGACTAACACTAACTAACACTGACTAACACTAACTAACACTGACTAACACTAACTAACACTGACTAACACTAACTAACACTGACTAACACTAACTAACACTGACTAACACTAACTAACACTGACTAACACTAACTAACACTGACTAACACTAACTAACACTGACTAACACTAACTAACACTGACTAACACTAACTAACACTGACTAACACTAACTAACACTGACTAACACTAACTAACACTGACTAACACTAACTAACACTGACTAACACTAACTAACACTGACTAACACTAACTAACACTGACTAACACTAACTAACACTGACTAACACTAACTAACACTGACTAACACTAACTAACACTGACTAACACTAACTAACACTGACTAACACTAACTAACACTGACTAACACTAACTAACACTGACTAACACTAACTAACACTGACTAACACTAACTAACACTGACTAACACTAACTAACACTGACTAACACTAACTAACACTGACTAACACTAACTAACACTGACTAACACTAACTCTGACTAACACTAACTAACACTGACTAACACTAACTCTGACTAACACTAACTCTGACTAACACTAACACTGACTAACACTAACTCTGACTAACTCTGACTAACTCTGACTAACACTGACTAACACTAACTCTGACTAACACTAACTAACACTGACTAACACTAACTAACACTGACTAACACTAACTAACACTGACTAACACTAACTAACACTGACTAACACTAACTAACACTGACTAACACTAACTAACACTGACTAACACTAACTAACGCGTCATGTTCTAAGTGTTCGCCATAGAAACAGATGAGTTTAGTGTCTGTAACTGGACTTCCCTGATAGTCCCACCCCACGATGACATCACCCACGATGACATCACCCCACGATGGACATCAACCCAGATCATATCACTCACAATCATATCACGCCACAATCATATCACCCCAAATCATATCACCCCACCAATCATATCACCCACGATGACATCCACCCACTGTGATTATGCACCCCACGATGAATCACCCCACTGGTGACACACCTCCACTGTGACATCACCCTCACGATGACATCACCCCACTGTGACATCACCCCAGCAATCATAATCACCGCACCACGATGACATCACCCCACTGGGGTGACATCACCCCACGATGAATCACCCCACTGGGTGCTATCACTGTTGGTATCTACCCACTTTCAGCGCCATCTTCGAAAGCCGATAGAACTTGGTGCTGTCTTTTGACAGAATGGAGACTTCTTTGTTGCTACTCAGAAGCTCGATTTCTGTAGACTATGACTCTCTGACATTACTTTCCTACTTCTGACACACACACACACAACACACACACACACACACACACAACACACACACCTCTTCTAATCCCTCCTCCCTCCCAGAGAAAACTATCAACACTACAAGCGCACTTGGAAGTGGAAGTAGCAGCATATAAAGTTGTTGATAGGTATGTGAATGTACAAAATCAGCACAAGAAGACACTGTGGTGAGGATAGAAGAACAAAACACATTAAGCTCTCATTGGAATGAAATCAAGGAGGATAATTTTCACTTCAGTTGTCCTCCTCCCTCTACCCTCTCTCCCTCTCCTCGCTTCCCTCTCTCCCAGCCCCTCCCTCTCTTGCTGTCTCCTGTCTCCCTCTCTCCCTCCTCTCCCCTCTCGCTCTCCTCCTCTCATCTCTCTCCCTCCCTCTCTCCTGTCTCCCTGTCTCCCACTCTCACCTACCTCTACCCTCTCTCTCTCCTCCTTCCCTCTCTCCTCCCTCTCGTCCCTCTCACCTCCTTCCCTCTCTCCTCCTCTTCCCTCTTCCCTCCCTCTCTCCTGTCTCCTGTCTCCCTCTCTCCCTCCCTCTCCTCTCTCTCCCTCCCTCTCTCTCTCCTCGCTCCCTCTCCCTCTCTCCCTCTCTCCTCCGCCTCTCTCCCTCTCTCCCTCCCTCCCTCTTTCCCTCCCTCCCTCCATCGAAGACTAACTGGCTTCCTCCCCCTCTTCCTCCCCCTCCTCTCTGAGTGTGTCTGTGTCCTGTTGTATGGAGGTAATTAGTAAACTAATGACACACTCCTCTTTCCCCTCTCTCCTGTAGTGTCTGCACATTTTACCCCTCCAGCAAGACTAAACACTGTGGCTTCACACACAGGCACGCACGCACGCACGTACGCACACACACACCACACACACACACACACACACACACACACACACACACACACACACTGGAACCTCTCCAGAGAAGAAGAACCATATTAAAGCACAGGAGGAGAAGAAAGGAATAGAGGAGTAGAGAGAGAGACAGAGAGGAGGCGAGAGAGGGAAGAGGGTAGAGAGAGGGGGGGAGAGAGGAGACAGAGAGAGGAGGGGAGAGAGGAGGTAGAGACAGAAGAGGGGAGAGAGAGGAGAAAGAGAGAGGAGAGGAGAGAGAGGAGGGGAGAGAGAGGCGAGAGAGGAGAGAGAGGAGGGGAGAGAGAGGAGAGAGAGGAGGGGAGAGAGAGGACAGGAGGACAAGGTTGGACAGATTGATGAAGCTCATTAGGTTAATAAGGCTCTTTAATGAACCCAACACCATAACACCTGTTGCTGTTCACACACACACACAGACACACACACAAACACACACACACACACACTGCTCTACAGGCTCACATACACACACATTCACTCTGCACTACCAGACACACACACACACACACAGTATACTTGACATCATCTCTCCCTCTCTCCCACAAACCTATTTCTACACCAGCTCTCTCCTCTGGTCTCACCTCTCCCTCAGATGATTGTAGTAGTAGATCTTTCCTGCAGGAGGCAGTGAAGTCACCCACCCCGCCGTTAAGCTCCACCCCTCTGGGCGCCTCCAGGGTCAACGTCCTGGTCGGAGACTCCAGCCTGCGGACACACACACGCACACACACACGCACACACACACGCACACGCACACGCGCACACACACACGCACACACACACACACCAAGACTGTAAGAGTGTGCGTGAAACACGGTGTTCTGTGTGTGTGTTCAAAGTTGTGTGTATGCACATATGTGTACTGGCACACACACACATGTGTACTGGCACACGCACACACATGTACTGGCACACACACACACATGTGTACTGGCACACGCACACACGTGTACTGGCACACGCACACATGTGTACTGGCACACACACACACATGTGTACTGGCACACGCACACACATGTACTGGCACACACACACGTGTGTACTAGCACACACACACACACACAGGTGTACTAGCACACACACACACAGTGTACTAGCACACACACACACACACGTGTACTGGCTCACACACACACATGTGTACTGGCACACACACACACACATGTACTGGCACACACACACACAGTGTACTAGCACACACACACACACACACACAATGTACTAGCACACACACACACACACAGTGTACTAGCACACACACACAGTGTACTAGCACAGACACACACACATACACACACAGTGTACTAGCACACACACACACACACACACAGTGTACTAGCACACACACACACACACAGTGTACTAGCACACACACACAGTGTACTAGCACACACACACACACACAGTGTACTAGCACACACACACACACACACACACAATCACATCTCCTCCTCTCTCTCTCCTCCTCTCTCTCCTCCATCACATCTCCTCCTCCCTCTCTCCTCCTCTCTCTCCTCCATCACATCTCCTCCTCCCTCTCTCCTCCTCTCTCTCCTCCATCACATCTCCTCCTCTCTCTCCTCCTCTCTCTCTCCTCCATCACATCTCCTCCTCTCTCTCTCATCACATACTTACACACACACACATGCTCACACACCCTTATACACACATGCTCACACACACACACATGCTCACACACCCTTATACACACACCCATACACATACACACATGCTCACCCACACACCCATACGCACACTCACACCAGCCACCACCACCCCCACCCACCACTCACTCACTCACTCACCCACCCACCCACTACACTCACACCAACCCACACACCTCACCCACACCCACCCACCCACCCACCCACACACTCACAACCACCCACACACTCACCCACACCCACCCACCCACTCACTCACTCACTGCACCACCCACCCACACACTCACACCCACCCACACACTCACCCACACCACCCACCACCCACCCACCCACACACTCACACCCCACCACACACTCACCCCACACCCACCACCCACCCACCCACACACTCACACTCACCCACACACACTCACCCACACCGCAACCCACCCACCCCTCATCAATCTAGAGGGGAGAAGACTGAGTGTTCCTTCAACTGTTTGAAAAAGTTATAACCCTCTCTCACTCTGACACTGAACATTGACGCAGTCAATGAGGTTGTGTTTGTGTGATGTGTGTGTCTGTGACATGTGTGTCTGTGTCATGTGTGACATGTGTGTGACATATGTGTGACGTGTGTGATGTGTGTGAGTGTGTATGGGTGTGTGTGGAGAGTGTGTGCATATGGGTGTGTGTGAGAGTGTGTGAGTATGGGGGATTGAGAGTGTGTGTGTGAGAGGGTGTAAGTGATGGTGTGGTTGTGTAGAGTGTTTAGTGTGTTGAGAGTGTGTGTGTGTGAGAGAGAGAGGAGTGTGTGTTTGTGTGTTGTGAGAGTGTATGTGAGTAATTGGGTGATGTGGTGTGTGTGTGTGGGTTGTGTGCATGACCTTCAGCACGAGGTTAGCACCACTGTAAATGTTACTTGAGAAACTCCAAGTGGTTGCATTTGAATTCCAGCCAAGTGGAAAGTAATGTGTGTTGTGTGTGTTGTGTTGAGTGCGTGCTGTGTTGTGTGTTGTGTCAGGAGAGGGAACATCACTGTTTTGGCCACAAACTACACGCGCACACACACTCCCCCGACCATATATTCCCATCGCTCTCCCTTGACAAATCCTCGGGTTTGTTCGAATCGACTGTCGGCCCCAGCCCGACAGAGCATTGAGAAGTGTCCTAAGCTAATGTCTGATGGCGGGGCGACCCAGTGAGAGAATGTAAAGTCATTTCATGGCTCTGCAAGCCTGATCATTTAATCAATAGTGAGAGAACTCAGCTCTATCTCCGACAAGCGTACGAGAGGGAGGGGGAGGAGGGAGTGTGGGTGGAGGGAGGGGGGAGGGAGGAGTGTGGGGGGTGGAGGGAGGGAGTGGGGAGGGTGGGGGGAGGGAGTGGGGAGGCAGAGAGAAAAGAAAGAAACTGATATTTGAATAAGAGAGTAAGACAGAGATGGAGAGAAAAAGACAGATAAGATGAGAGGGAGATGTAAGAGAGAAGGAAAAGAGAGATGGAGGGAGAGACGGAGAGAGAGAGGAGAGAGAGACTGAGAGAAAGAGATAGATGGTGGGTGAGATAGAGAGAGAGAGATGGAGAGAGAGAGAGAGATGGAGAGAGAGAGATGGAGAGAGCGATGGAGAGAGAAAGATGGAGAGAGAGATGGAGAGAGAGATGGAGAGAGAGATGTAGAGAGAGAGAGATGGAGAGAGTGATGGAGAGAGAGATTGAGAGAGAGATGGAGAAAGATGGAGAGTGAAAGATGGAGAGAGAGCGAGAGAGAGAGAGATGGAGAGAGTGATGGAGAGAGAGAGATGGAGAGAGTGATGGAGAGAGAGAGATGGAGAGAGTGATGGAGAGAGAGATTGAGAGAGAGATGGAGAAAGATGGAGAGTGAAAGATGGAGAGAGAGAGAGAGAGAGAGAGAGAGAGATGGAGAGAGTGATGGAGAGAGAGAGATGGAGAGAGTGATGGAGAGAGAGATGGAGAGAGTGATGGAGAGAGAGATGGAGAGAGTGATGGAAAGAGAGAGAGATGGAGAGAGTGATGGAAAGAGAGAGAGATGGAGAGAGTGATGGAAAGAGAGAGAGATGGAGAGAGTGATGGAGAGAGAGATTGAGTGAAAGGACACTTCTTTAAATCAAACAAAGTTAGTCTGTTCCAAGAAAGCTTCTATTCTCTCACTTTCTCTCTGTATTGCCATAAAACACTTCCTGATTCACCAGACCAATGGGCACACACTTCTAGTCTCTTCCTCTCCATCACACACACTATTTTTCTCTCTTGCGCAGGCACACACACACATACACACACACATACATACACACACACATACACACACACACACACACACACACTCAAACAGACTTTGTCTCTCTCTGACACACAGACAGATCCAAATGCTGACTCATGGAGAATCCTGCTAATAACAGAGAACAGTGTGTATATGTGAGAGTGTGTGTGTATATATATGTGTGTGTGTGTAACACAGTGTCACAGAGGAGGTCCTTGTACTGGTCTGGCAGCCTGTCAGCCATACCTAAAAATACTACAGTAGAGAGAAGGGGGGAGACAGAGAGGGAGAGGGAGACAGAGGGGGAGAGGGAAAGAGAGAGAGGGCGAGACAGAGAAGTAGAGAGAGAGAAAGGAAGGAGAGAGGGGGATAGAGACAGAGAGAGAAAGAGATAGAGGAAGAGAGAGAGAGAGAGGGAGAGAGAGAGAAAGAGAGAGAGAGAAAGAGAGGGAGAGAGAGAGAGAGAGAGAGAGAGAGAGAGAGAGAGAGAGAGGAAGAGAGAGAGAGAGAGAGAGGAAGAGAGAGAGAGAGACTAAGTGAAAGAAAAAGACAGTGGAAGGATGGGAGGGAGGTACAATATTTGTGTATCTACTGTGTGTGTCTACTATGTGTGTCTACTGTGTGTGTCTACTGTGTGTGTCTACCTGTGTGTGTCTACCTGTGTGTGTCTACTGTGTGTGTCTACCTGTGTGTATGTCTACCTGTGTATGTGTGTATCTACTGTGTGTGTCTACCTGTGTGTATGTCTACCTGTGTCTGAGTGTGTGTATCTACTGTGTGTGTCTACCTGTGTGTATATACCTGTGCATGTGTGTGTCTACCTGTGTGTATGTCTACCTGTGTCTGAGTGTGTGTATCTACTGTGTTTCATGTGTGTGTTTCGTGTGTGTGTTTGTGTGTGCAGAGATAAAGATGGTTCAGGAAACCAAATGGTTTAAGCATGTGATTTTATCGCTTCACACACCAACTGTTCAGTTTTGCAGCTCCACCAGAAAACCCTTCAGGCAAACACACACACACACCTCAAGCAAACAGATTAGTCAAATATGGCTTCAACATGTGTTTAGTAGTGTCGTTTTATCCTCCCTGAAGTGTAAAGCAATAACTAGCAAACAACCACAAGACATACTAAACACTGCAGGCCTCTACCCTGCTCTCACTCCCCCCTCCCCCCTCTCCACTCACCCCTTCCTCCTCTGCTCCCCCATCCACTCACCCCTTCCTCCTCTACTCCTCTCACCCCTTCCTCCTCTACTCCTCCCTCCACACACCCCTCCTCCCTCTATACCCCCTCCATCCATGCACCCCTCCTCCTTACTCCTCTCCTTCCTCCTCCTCTACTCCTCTAACCCCCTCCTCCTCAACTCCCCCCTCCACTCACCCCTTCCTCCTCTACTCCCCCCTCCACTCACCCCTTCCTCCTCTGCTCCCCCATCCACTCACCCCCTCCCCCCTCTCTCACTCACCCTCCACGCACCCCTCTCTCCTCTACTCCTCCCTCCACGCACCCCTCCTCCTCTACTCCCCCCTCCACGCACCCCTCCTCCTCTACTCCCCCTGCTCCACTCACCCCTTCCTTCTCTGCTCCCCCTCTCCACTCACCCCTTCCTCCTCTACTCCCCCCCCACTCACCCCTTGCCTCCTCTACTCCTCCCTCACGCACCCCTCCTCCTCACTCCCCCTCCACCGCACCCTCCTCCCTACTCCTCCATCCACGCACCCCTCCTCCTCTACTCCCCCATCCACTCACCCCTCCTCCTCTACTCCCACTCCATCATCACCCCCTCCACCCACCCCCTCCTCCTCTACTCCCAGCTCCTCCCCCTTCCTGTTCCTCTCCTCCTCCCTCAAAAACGTAGTTCCACCAAACTACAGTACAGCTAATCAACACTCCCAAGGTGACTGATACACAACAGTGGTCTCCCTCCCTCCCCCCTTCTCCCCCTCCCTCCCTCCCTCCCTCCTTCTCCCCTCCCTCCCCCCTCCTCACTTCTCCTCGTCCTCCCATCCCCTGATCATAATGACTCCTGAGCGTGACCAATCACAGGCCAGTCGGAAAGCGACTGCTGACAGTTCTGGCTCCGTGTAAAATCTCACCAATGAAAGAACAATGAAAAACTAACAAGTCCAAGCGCCAAGAGACATTTTTTTCACGAAAAATACAAAGGTTAGTATGAGTTTTGATGAAATACATAGGTAGTATGACGTTTTGGATGAAAATACCATGAGGATAGGTAGACGTTTTTGGCTAAAAGACGTAAGGGGTTAGTATGACGTTGATGAAAAAACTTAAGTAGGTGGTGTGACTTTTTGATAAAAAATACATAAGGGGTTAGTATGACATTTTTTGATGACAATACATAAGGGGTTAGTATGACGTTTTGGCTGAAAAGACCTAAAAGGTTAGTATGACGTTTTGCATTGAAAATACATAAGTCAGTATGACTTTTTAGGCTAAAAAGACGTATGGGGGGTATGATGTTTTTGTATAAAATACGTAAGGGGTTAGTATGACATTTTTTGATGAAAATACATAAGGGGTTAGTATGACGTTTTGGGCTGAAAAGACCTAAGAGGTTAGTATGACGTTTTTGATGAAAATACATAAGGGGATAGAATGACGTTTTTGGCTGAAAAGACGTAAGGGGGTAGTAGGACGTTTTTGTTGAAAATACATTAGGGGTTAGTATGACGTTTTTGGCTAAAATACATAAGGGGTTAGTATGACGTTTTTGGCTAAAATACGTAAGGAATTAGTATGACGTTTTAGGCTGAAAAGACGTAAGGGGTGGGTATGACGTTTTGGGCTGAAAAGACGTAAGGGGTTAGTATTATGTTTTGATGAAAATACAATTAGGTAGGTATGATGTTTTTGGTTAAAAATACGTAAGGTTAGTATGGAGTTTTTATGAAAAATACCATGATTAGTATACGTTTTGCTAAAAACACAAGGGTAGTAGTTGTCAAAATTACTAAGTTATATAGTTTTTGATGAAAATACATGAGCTGTAAGTATGACGTTTTTGATGAAAATACGTAGGGGTTAGTATGACGTTTTGGGCTGAAAAGACGTAAGGGGGGGGTATGACGTTTTGGATTAAAAGACGTAAGGGGGGGTATGACATTTTGAGCTGTAAAGACGTAAGGGTGGGGTATGACGTTTTTGATGAAAATATACGTAGGGTTGTATGACGGTTTAGGGTTGAAAAACTTAAGTTAAGTATGACGGTTTTGATGAAAATACATAAGTTAGTATGAATTTTTGACTGAAATACGTAAAAAACGTCATACTAAAACCAAACGTATTTTCATCAAAAAAACATAAGGGGTTAGTATAACGTTTTTGGCTAAAATACGTAAGGGGTTAGTATGACGTTTTGGGCTGAAAACGTAGCGGTATGACACTTTGGGATGAAAAGACGTAAGGTATGACTTTTGGGATGAAAAACATAAGGGGTTATACTTTGAGCTGAAAACGTAAGGGGGGGGTTTTTACGTTTTGGATGAAAAGACTTAAGGGGGGGAATGACGTTTCAAGCTGAAAAAGACGTAAGGGTATGACCTTTGACTGAAATAGTAAGGGGTTAGTATGACGTTTTGGGCTGAAAAGACGTAAAGATCGGAAGAGCACCGTCTAACTCCAGTCACACAGTGATCTCGTATGCCGTCTTCTGCTTGAAAAGACGTAAGGGGTTAGTATACGTTTTTGATGAAAAAATAAGGTTGTTAGTATGAATTTTTGATGGAAATAAATTAAGCATTAATACACGTTTTTGATAAATACTTTTGGTATATAATTTGGCTGAAAGAATAAGGGTATGACTTTTACTGGAAAATCGTAACGGGTATACTTATTGCATGAATATACATAATGATTAGTATGACGTTTTTGATGAAAATACATAAGGGGTTAGTATGACGTTTTTGGCTGAAAAAACGTAAGGGGTTAGTATGACGTTTCGGGCTGAAAAGACTTAAGGGGGGGTATGACGTTTTCATCTGAAAAGACGTAAGGGGGGGTATGAAGTTTTTGATGAAAATACATAAGGGGTTAGTATGACGTATTTCATGAAAATACATAAGGGGTTAGTATTACGTTTTGACCTGAAAAGACGTAAGGGGTTAGTATGACGTTTTTGATGAAAATACATAATGGGTTAGCATGATGATTTGAGCAGAAAACACATAAGGGGTTAGTATGACGTTTTTGATGAAAATAAATAAGGGGTTATGACGTTTTTGATGAAAATACATAAGGGTTAGTATGACGTTTTTGATGAAAATACATGAGGGGTTAGTATGACGTTTCAAAAATACAGTTAGATGACGTTTTTAGGCTCGAAAAAAAACATAAGGTAGTATACTTTTTTTGATTAAATACATAAGGGTTAGTATACGTTTTGGCTAAAATACTTAAGGTTTTAGTATGACATTTTCATGAAAAACATCATAAGGGGTATGGACGTTTTTGCTAAAAACGTAAGTTATATGACGTTTTTTGCTGAAAATACGTAGGTTAGTATGACGTTTTTGCGAAAAGACATAATGGGTTAGTATGACTTTTGACCTAAAAAAGCCGTAAGGGGGTTAGTATGACGTTTTTGCTAAATCGTAAGGTTAGTATGACGTTTGGCTGAAAAGACGTTGAGGTGGGTATGACTTTTTTGGCTGAAAAAAGTAAGGGGTATGACCCTTTTTGGGTCTGGAAAAAGAACGTAAGGTGATGAGTTTTGAGCTGAAAGACGTAAGGGGTATCTTTTGCCTGAAATACGTAAGGGTAGTATAGTTTTGATGAGATACGTAAGCCTGGTAGACCTTTTTGGCTAAAAACTTAGGATAGTATAACCGTTTTTGTATTAAATACGGAATGGAGTATACCGTTTGTTGACTAAAATTACGTAAGTTTAAAGTGTATGACAGTCTTATTTCTTCGTCTTTGACTCATAAAATTCCCACCGTAACGGTGTTGTCTGTCCCTCCTCGGTAGTTATTCACTTTTTCGCCTACACAAACCCATCTCTCCCTGCCATTTTTCAGTATTCATCGTGTAGAATCAATATCCATCCACAACCGGGTCTTACTGACGTTACTTCCATAAGACCAAGCTTTAACTCGTGTGCCGACTCTTATGATTGCCTCATGTCAAACACTGTAACAAGCTCTCAGTTTATCACTTTTCTGTTGATTAAAAATTACTAAAGGTTTCCCCTGCCCTATGACGTTTCTTGATTCTCCATAAAACCATCTTATACCGCTCCCTCCCGTGCAACCTTCATCTTATCAAACAATCAAAACTGTACCCTATTACCCGCTTCTTTGCCTTGACAAAGACTTGATGATGGACTTCCTCATTCTACTTCTTCCGTATAAATAACCCCTTGATACTCCGCCGGCTTCCCTTACCCTCATACCGAATCTTTTGTATCGCAACAATTCCACTCATCTCGTTCGCTTTTATCACCGTTCGCCTTGTTTCGTCGCCCTTATAAAAACGTTCCA
>BROE01000015.1:9637658-9652775 GCA_036571765.1 Plecoglossus altivelis
AAAAAAAAAAAAACAAACCCGCCACAAAAGGGAAAAAAAAGGAGAGGAAATTTTTAAAACAAGAATGGAGGGATGGGTTGGAGCTGCCCGGGAGGGGGGACGTGGGGGGAAGGAAGGAAACAGGTTTATAGGAAGAACGGAGGGATGGTGGAGGCTGGCGGAAGGGACGTGGGGGAAGGAAGGACAGGTTATTAAGAGACGGGATGGGATGGGTGGAGGCTGGCGGGGGGAGGTGGAGGGAAAGAAGGAGAGGTTAATGGAGACGAGGGATGGGTTGGAGCTGGTGGGGGGAGATGGAGGGAAGGACAGGACCGCAGGTTATAGGAGACAGAGGTATGGGTGGAGGCTGGCGGGGGGACGTGGGGAGAAGGAAGGACAGGTTATTGGAGACAGAGGTATGGGTGGAGGCTGGCGGGGGGGCGGTGAGGGCCAGAGGGAGGAGAGTATTAGAGAGACAGGAGGGGGATGGGGGTGGAGGCGGTGGGGGGAGGTGAGGGGAAGGAAGGAGAGGTTATAGGAGACAGAGGGATGGGTGGAGGCTGGCGGGGGGAGGTGGGGGGAAGGAAGGAGAGGTTATTGGAGACAGAGGGATGGTGGAGGCTGGTTGGGGGGAGGTGGGAGGGCCAGAAGGAGAGGTTATAGGAGACGGAGGGATGGGTGGAGGCTGGTGGGGGGAGGTGGAGGGAAGGAAGGAGAGGTTATAGGAGACAGAGGGATGGGTGGAGAGGCTGGTGGGGGGATCATGGATGGGACAGGAAGGGAGAGGTTATAGGAGACGGGGGAATTGGGGGAAGCTGGCGGGGGAACCGTGGGGGGCAGGCAATGGAGAGGTTATAGGAGACAAGGAGGGATGGGTGGAGGCTGGCGGGGGACATGGAGGGAAGGAAGGACAGGTTATTGGAGACAGAGGTATGGGTGGAGGCTGGCGGGGGGACATGGAGGGAAGGAAGGAGAGGTTATAGGAGACGGAGGGATGGGTGGAGGCTGGCGGGGGGACATGGAGGGAAGGAAGGACAAGGTTTATAGAGACAGGAGGGATTTTGGGTGGAGGCTGGCGGAGGGACGTGGGGGGAAGGAAGGAGAGGTTATAGGAGACGGAGGGATGGGTGGAGGCTGGCGGGGGGGACATAGGAGGGAATGGAAGGAGAGTTATAGGAACGGAAGGGATGGGTTGGAAGGCTGGCGGGGGGACATGAAGGAAGGAAGGACAGGTTATAGGAGACAGAGGGGTGGGTGGAGGCTGGTGGGGGGACATGGAGGGAAGGAAGGACAGGTTATAGGAGACAGAGGGATGGGTGGAGGCTGGTGGGGGGACATGGAGGGAAGGAAGGACAGGTTATAGGAGACAGAGGTATGGGTGAAAAGCTGGTGGGGGGACATGGAGTGGAAGGAAGGACAGGTTATTAGGAGACAGAGGATGGTCTGGATGCTGGTGGGAGGGACATGGAGGGAAGAGAAGGACAGGTATATAGGAGACAGAGGGATGGGTGGAGGCTGGTGGGGGGACATGGAGGGAAGGAAGGAGAGTTATAAGGAACGGGGAGGGGATTGGGTGGAGGCTGGCGGAGGACGTGGGGGAAGGAAGGAGAGTTATAAGGAGACGAAGGGTGGTGGTGGTGGAGGGTGGTGGAGGGAAGGAAGGACAGATTATAGGAGACGGAGGTATGGGTGGAGGCTGGTGGGGGGGAGATTGGAGGGAAGGAAGGAGAGGTTATAGGAGACAGAGGTATGGGTGGAGGCTGGTGGGGGGACATGGAGGGAAGGAAGGACAGGTTATTGGAGACAGAGGGATGGGTGGAGGCTGGTGGGGGGAGATGGAGGGAAGGAAGGACAGGTTATTGGAGACAGAGGTATGGGTGGAGGCTGGTGGGGGGACATGGAGGGAAGGAAGGAGAGGTTATAGGAGACGGAGGGATGGGTGGAGGCTGGTGGGGGGACATGGAGGGAAGGAAGGAGAGGTTATAGGAGAAGGAGGGATGGGTGGAGGCTGGTGGGGGGAGGTGGAGGGAAGGAAGGACAGATTATAGGAGACGGAGGGATGGGTGGAGCTGTGGAGGGGTGGAGGAGGAGGGAAGGAGGACAAGGTTTTATTGGATTGACGAGGATTGGGTGGAGGCTGGTGGGGGGAGGTGGAGGGAAGGAAGGAGAGGTTATAGGAGACAGAGGGATGGGTGGAGGCTGGCGAGGGGACGTGGAGGGAAGGAAGGAGAGGTTATAGGAGATGGAGGTATGGGTGGAGGCTGGCGGGGGACATGGAGGGAAGGAAGGACAGGTTATTGGAGACAGAGGTATGGGTGGAGGCTGGTGGGGGGAGATGGAGGGAAGGAAGGAGAGGTTATAGGAGACGGAGGAAGAGAGGGTGGGAGCGGGGGGGTTGAAAGAAGGACAGGTTAGAGAAAGAAAGAGGGATGAAGAGGAAGGTTAGAAAGGATAGAGGGAGGCTGGAGAGGAGGGAGGGATCGCAGGAGAGATGAATGGAGGAGAGGATATTGATGGTAAATCAGCTGATGTCTTTGTATCCCTCACCGGGTGGACAGAATGGAGGGATGAGAGGTTGGGGAGAAGAGAAGATCAGTGTTTGATCTAAATAAGGCCAAGAGGGGGAGAGAAGAGAGGAGGATGGAGGAGAACAAAGAGGGGGGGTTAGTGAAGCTGGGTTTCTTTCTTCTCACCAGGACTGGAGGTGGGTCATAGGAAGGAGAAGATGGAGGGAGGTGAGGAGGGAGGGAGGGAGGTCGGAGAGAGGGAGTGGAGAGCGGTAAGGCGAGTGAGAGGATGAAAGGAGGAGGGGATGGATAAAAGAGAAGATGGAGGGATGGAGGAAGGGAGGGTGACAGAGATATTGACCCGATCCTTCTCTCTTCTCCCGGGTGTGAGATGTAAGGAGACCTGCTCTAACCTCAAACTCATAACTTCCTGTCAGCTGATCAATGTTCATCTGCTTATCCTGGCTGGCTTGCCAACTTTAGTACACTGCCAAATCTCTCTCTCTCTCTCTCTCTCTCTCTCTCTCTCTCTCTCTCTCTCTCTCTCTCTCTCTCTGATACGATCTTTCTCTCTCTCTGATACGATCTTTCTCTCTCTCTGATACTCTGTCTTTCCTTCTGTTACTTTATCCTGATTGGTTGACATTAGGTCCTCTGCCCCCTGATTGGTGTACATTGTTTGGCTTTCTGACTCTCTGATACTGATTGGTTAAAAAAAGATGGGAGAGTCTTAGATCAGCAGCTAATCTGTCATCTCCTGGCTTTACCTCTCTTTATCTCTCTTTCTTGATCATCACAGACCTATTGTGATAATCAGCTCTCTCTCTCTCTCTCTCTCTGACACTCTCTCTCCTGTCTCTCTCTTTCTCTTTCTCTCTCTCTCTCTCTCTCTCTCTCTCTCTCTCTGACACTCTCTCTCCTGTCTCTCTCTTTCTCTCTCTCTCTCTCTTTCTCTCTCTCTCTGATACTCTCTCTCCTGCCTCTTACTCTCTGTCTCTTTCTATCTCCACTCCTCTCTCTCCACTCCTCTCTCTACATTCCTCTCTCTCTCTCACTCTCTACTGCTTCTCTCTCTCTCTCACCATATCATACATCATTAGACTCCAATAGACTCCATCAGGTCATTACATGTTCCATTTACCTTCACTGCATAATTTGGTACTTTTGAAACGGGAAAGAGAGAGAGAGAGAGAGAGAGAGAGAGAGAGAGAGAGAGATGAAGGATAGAGATGGAAAGAAAGACTGAGAGGAAGAGAGAAACAGAGAGAGAAACAGAGAGAGAGAGAGAGAGAAACAGAGAGAGAGAGAGAGAGAGAGAGAGAGAGAGAGAGAGAGAGGACTACCTGGAACCAGAACACAGAAGAGGCAGAGAGAAGGAGGATACAGGAAGCAGTGGAGTGTTGGATAAGAGGGATGATAATCAACACTGTGGCTCAGTACAGTATCAGGCTAATGAATGTTCGCTACAATAAAACAGCGATAAAGATGGAAATGAATTTGATTCATTCTCATGTCCCATTTAAACAATTAATGAGCGTGCAATCGTGGCAGTGTGCGTTTTAAGTGAGTGTGTGTTTTAAGTGAGTGTGTATGTATAAATTAGTGTGTGTTTTATGTAAGTGTGTATGTAAAAGTGAGTGTGTGTTTTAAGTAAGTGTGCATGCATAAGTGAGTGTGTATGAGTGTAAGAGTGTATGTGCATGTGTGTATCCACACGTGAGCAAGTGCGTGTGTGTGTGTGTGTGTGTGTGTGTGTGTGTGTGTGTGTGTGTGTGTGTGTGTGTGTGTGTGTGTGAATATGCAGCACGCGTCATGTCTTAACCCTGCGTGGAGAGGGAGTGTTCAGGAAGGAACATCCGCTCAGGAGGACGGAAAGAACAGATTCTGGTTCCACACATCCTCCCTCTATATCCACACCTGTGCACACACACACACCTGTACACACACCACTGTACACACACCTGTACACACACACCTGTACACACACACCTGTACACACACACCAGTACACACACACACCAGTACACACACATCTGTACTCACACACACACCTGTACACACACCTGTACACACACACACACCTGTACACACACTTGTACACACACACACCTGTACACACACCTGTACACACACCTGTACACACACCTGTACACACACACACCTGTACACACACACCTGTACACACACACCTGTACACACACCTGTACACACACACTTACTTCAGGTCCTGAAAAGGCTCTGCTCTGACATGTGAAGTTTCCACAGAGTGACTGAAGACCACGCCCTCGTTACCTAGCAGAGAGAACAACAGTCGTCAGGGGCAGGTTCATCTCATCCTCCTTTTAGCCAACCTCCTCCCATAGGATGGACCTCAACCAATTACAGAGCAGGGGAGAGAAGAGAGGGATGAGGAGGAGGAGAGAGAGGCAGAAAGAGAGATAGAAAGAGAGAGACAGAGAGAGAGAGACAAAGAGAGAGAGAGACACAGAGAAAGAGAGACAGATGGAAGACAGAAAGAGAGAGAGACAGAGAGAGATAGAGAGACCAAGAGAGACATAGAGAGAGAGACAGAGAGAGATAGAGAGAGAGACCAAGAGAGACATAGAGAGATAGAGAGAGAGACCAAGAGAGACATAGAGAGAGAGACAGAGGGATAGAGAATGAGTGAGAGATAGAGAGAGAGACAAAGAGAGAGACAGAGAGTGATAGAGAGACAGAGAGAGACAGAATGAGAGAGATAGAGAGGGATAAGGTTGAGAGAGAGAGAGACAGAGAGTGATAGAGAGACAGAGAGAGACAGAATGAGAGAGATAGAGAGGGATAAGGTTGAGAGAGAGAGAGAGACAGAGAGTGATAGAGAGACAGAGAGAGACAGAATGAGAGAGATGGAGAGGGATAAGGTTGAGAGAGAATGCGTGCCTGACCCCGTGAAGCTAACCACTTGACCTCCTAGCAGCCTTGTTAAATGTGAAAAGGGGAGAAGACAGACAGACAGACAGGAAAGAGCAGGAGACAGACAGACAGACAGACAGACATGAAAGAGCAGGAGACAGACAGACAGACAGACAGACAGACAGACAGACTGATAAACAGGAGAGAGCTGGAGACAGACAGACAGACAGACAGACAGACAGGAAAGAGCTGGAGACAGACAGACAGACAGACAGACTGATAGACAGGAGAGAGCTGGAGACAGACAGACAGACAGACAGACAGACAGACAGGAAAGAGCTGGAGACAGACAGACAGACAGGAAAGAGCTGGAGACAGACAGACAGACAGACAGACAGACAGGAAAGAGCTGGAGACAGACAGACAGACAGACAGACAGACAGACAGACAGACAGACAGGAAAGAGCTGGAGACAGACAGACAGACAGACAGACTGATAGACAGGAGAGAGCTGGAGACAGACAGACAGACAGGAGAGAGCTGGAGACAGACCGACAGACAGACAGACAGACAGACAGACAGACAGATAGACAGGAGAGAGCAGGAGACAGACAGACAGACAGACAGACAGACAGACAGATAGACAGACAGACGGACAGAGAAAGAGAGAGGAGGTAAAAAGAGATGCTTTTCACCTCTCAATCTTTCTTTAATTTTCTCTTGCTCTAGTCTCTCCTTCACACTCTCTCCCTTTAATCCAGTGACTGTGACCACACATACACACACAAACACTCACACACACACCAACACACACACACACACACACACTCACACACACACACACACCTCAGAGTAAGTGGCTAAGCTCTACTGGAGCGACAGTATTGCTGGACAGATCAAGCCCTTAGTCTCTCTGTCTCTCTCTGATTTACTGAAGCTGTTCTATCGCTCACACAGACACACACACACATGCCTCTCTGACCTACAGTAACCTTAGAAACACATGCATGCATGTTGCTGTCTATTTGTCTGTGTGTCTCTCTCTGTGTGTGTGTGTGTGTGTGTGTCTGTGTATGTGTGTGCGTGAGTAACTGTGTGCGTGAGTAATTGTGTGTGTATATGTGTGGGTATGTGTGTGTATGTATGAGTGTGTGTGAGTGTGTATGAGTGTGTGTATGTATGTATGAGTGTGTGTATGAGTGTGTTTATGAATGTGTGTATGAGTGTGAGTATGAGTGTGTTTATGAGTGTGTGTGTGTGTGTGTGAGTGTGTTTGTGTGAGTGTGTTTATGAGTGTGTGTGTGTGTGTGTGTGAGTGTGTGAGTGTATGAGTGTGTGTGTGAGTGAGTGAGTGAGTGTGTGTGTGTGTGTGTGAGTGTATAAATGTGTGAGTGTGTGTGTGAGTGTGTGAATGTGTGACTGTATGAGTGTGTGTGTGAGTGTGTGCGTGTGTGTGTGTGTGTGTATGAATGTGTGTATGTGAGTGTGTGAATGTATGTGTGTTTGTGTGTATGAGTGTGTGTGTGTGTATGAATGTGTGTGTGTGAGTGTGTGAATGTGTGTGTGTGTGTTCTACCTGTCACCCTCAGCTTGTCAGTACCGATGCTGATCTGATCCTCGTCTGCAGAGAAGAGGACCCGCTCTCCATCGCTGCTCCTCACCTCAAACCTCTGACACTGTGCCTCCAACCTTTCAGACCCTGGGGGAGAAAGGGGGAAGGAGGGGGAGAGAAGGGGGAAGGAGGGGGAGAGAACAGAGAAGGGGGAAGGAGGGGGAGAGGGGGGGAAGGAGGGGGAGAGAGGGGGAGAGGGGGGGGGAGAGAACAGAGAGGGTGGAAGGAGGGGGGGAGGGAGCCAGGAGGGGACAGACAGGGGAAGGAGGGGGAAGGAGAGGAGGGAGAGAGAATAGAGAGGGGGAGGGTCTGTCAAATTTAAAAATATTGTACAAGAGTTTTCATGACGTGTACTTTCATATTTCCAAGATGAAGAGAAAGAGCTGAAGAGGGAAGATCCCCATGCAGGGGAGGAGGGGGGAGAGAGGGAGGAGGTGGGGGAGGACAGGGAGGGAGGGGGGAAGAGAGTGGGGAGACAAGGGGGAAGGGGAGCGAGAGGGGTCATTGCTGGCTGGTTCACCTTAAATGTCCAGCATCGGGGCCTCTCGTTCCTCCCTCCCTCCATCCCTACAAGCAATCGACTCACCCCTCCCTCCCTCCTTCCCCTGCGACCCTACCTTTCCCTCCCTCCCTTGATTCCGTTCCTTTCCCTCCCTCCCGTTTCCCTATTTTTTTCATTTCTTTTCCCTAAATCCCTGCCTATCCAGTCAATCCAGCCCTCGCCTGGGGGGGGAGGGAGGAAGGAGGGGGAGACAGGGGGGAAGGAGGGGGAAGGAGAGGGGAGAGAGAATAGAGAGGGGGAGGGTCTGTCAAATTTAAAAATATTGTACAAGAGTTTTCATGACGTGTACTTTCATATTTCCAGATGAGAGAAAGAGCCTGAAGAGGGAGATCCCATGCAGGAGGAGGGGGGAGAGAGGGAGGAGGTGGGGGGAGACAGGGGGGAGGAGGGGGGAGAGAGTGGGGAGACAGGGGGGAAGGAGGGGCGAGAGGGGTCATTGCTGGCTGGTTCACCTTAAATGTCCAGCATCGGGGCCTCTCGTTCCTCCCTCCCTCCCTCCCTCACCATCGACTCACCCCTCCCTCCCTCCTTCCCTGCACCCTACCTCTTTCCCTCCCTCCCTTATTCCTTTCCCTCCCTCCCGTTTCCCTATTTTTTTCATTTCTTCCCTAAATCCTGCTGATCCCAGTCAATCCAGCCATCGCCTGTAGGAGCTGGTTCACCCTTCTGTGAGTGTTTGTGAGTGTGTTTGTGAGTGTGTTTGCGAGTGTGTGTACGTGTGCGAGTGTGTGTGTGTGTAAGTCTGTGTGTGAGTGACATGGATTACCAAGGCCATTCTCCATGCCACTCCACTGGTATCGATCAATCTGGGATTACTTTAGATTACCTTAGAATGACTGGTCAGAAACTCCCAAACACATGGTGACGCTCACAGGGATCAGGAGGAGCTTGTGTTTGATGAGGGGGGGGGGGGGGGGGGGGGGGGGGGGAGTAGGGGGGGGGAGGGGGGGGGGGGGGTATAATCCTCATCGACACCAAGTCAATGAAAATCAAGACTGGTTAACACTCTAGTATGACTGCCAATGAGAGGCTGACACCAGCCTGTCCGTTTTAAAATAAGTGTGGTTGCCAGGTTTGTGACAAACCCTGATTTTGAGCCAGACCTTTTAGACAGCCTCTTCAACATTGTGACAAAAACACGGTTGGTTATCCAGGTCAAAGCCAGGACCAGACACTTTACAGAAAAAGTCTGTCTCCCTTTTTCAGGGTTTTAAAAAGATATCATCCATTTCAGTTCATCTTTTTCGGTTGGATGATAACTGCTTCAGAAAGAAAAACGGATTTATTTCAGATTTTATCTGTTAATCTTGGAAGAGGAGCAAGAAGAGAATAATATTTGCTCTAAAAACTGAGCAGCAAAATAAGTGGAAATGTTGTTTTCAGATCAAATGTTACGATGTTTGACAGCTTCACCTTAGCTGTTGGTGTCATTTCACAAGGACTCTACCCTCCTGAAACACACATCTCCATGTTTCCACAACATCAAACTGAACCCCCCCCCCCCCCCCCCCCCCCGCCTCGCCCTTCACACAGCAGATTACCCAGAGTTCCCCTCTCCTGGAGATACAGACTTCCTGGTTGTAATTCTGATGTAGTGGATAACAACAGGAGTCCTCATTTACTGTTAATTTATGCAGCCAGTAATCTGCACTTGACCAAATCTCTGTTGGAGCATTCTCTCAGGGCTCCGAAGGATTCACACAACCATACCCCTCTCTTCTCCTCTCTCCCCTCCTCTTCTCCTCCTCTTTCTCCTCCTCTTCTCCTCTCTCCCCTCCTCTCCTCCTCTCTCCCCTCCTCTTCTCCTCCCCTTTCTCCTCCTCACCTCCTGTTCTCTTCTCTCCCCTCCTCTTTCACCTCACCATCTTTCTCCTCCTCCCCTCCTGTTCTCCTCCTCTCTCTCCTCCTCTTTCTCCTCTTCCCCTCTCTCCATTTTACCCCCTCCTCCTCCTCTCCTCCTCTCTCTCCTCCTCTTTCCCATCCTCCTCCTCTCCTCCTCTCTCCCTTTCTCTCCTGCTCCCTGTCTCTCCTCTCCTCTATTCTTATCTTCCTACGCCTCCATTTCTACTACCTACACTTTCAAGAACAGATTGAACAATACAGCTCCAATAAGAGTTACACTGTCAAGGACATGAAAAGGAAATTATACAGTACGACTTCCGTAATTGTAAATCCTAAGTTAAACTTGTTATTTATTCTGTACGTACAAGAGCACCCTGGGTGAGACAGCCAGCATCAGTCCTATAGACCTAACAGAAACTCTACTGAATCATGAACACACTGAATGTGTGCAATGTGCACATATGCACAATGCAAAATATGTGTGTAAGACGGGGAGAGAGGGAGAATGTGAGAGAGGGCGAGAGATGCAGAGAGAGAATGTGAGAGAGGTGGAGAGATGCAGAGAGAGAGGGTGAGAGAGAGAGAGATTGTGAGAGAGGTAGAGAGATGCAGAGAGAGGAAGAGAGAGAGAGATTGTGAGAGAGGTGGAGAGATGCTGAGAGAGGAAGAGAGAGGGAGAGATTGTGAGAGAGGTGGAGAGATGCTGAGAGAGGAAGAGAGAGAGAGATTGTGACAGAGGTGGAGAAATGCAGAGAGAGGAAGAGAGAGAGAGATTGTGAGAGAGGTGGAGAGATGCAGAGAGAGGTTGTGAGAGAGAGAGATTGTGAGAGAGGTGGAGAGATGCTGAGAGAGGAAGAGAGAGAGAGAGATTGTGAGAGAGGTGGAGAGATGCTGAGAGAGGTTGTGAGAGAGAGAGATTGTGAGAGAGGTGGAGAGATGCTGAGAGAGGAAGAGAGGGAGATTGTGAGGAAGGCGGAGAGATGCACAGAGAGGGTGAGAGGCAACACCGAGATGCAGACAGAGAGAAGGAGAGAGAAGGAGAGAGAAGGAGAGAGAAGGAGAGAGAAGGTTGAGAGAAAGAAAGCAGGAGAGAGAGAGAAAAGCGGTGGAATAATTTTGGCCTCTAAAAGTAAACATGGAGAAGGTGATGCAAGGCTGAGTAACAGCAAGGTTGTCCCACCTCGACCGCCCCTCTCTCCCTTCAGCTCACACACTCTTCAGGAAAAACACCTTCACTCTTTGAAGGAGTGTTTTTGAACTAGGTGTCAGTGTGTGTGTGTGTGTGTGTGTGTGTGTGTGTATGTGTAAGGTAAGTGTGTGTGTGTAGGTGTAAGGTGTGTGTGTGTGTATGTGTGTGTGTAAGGTAGGTGCGTGTGTGTGAGTGTGTGAGTAAGGTAAGTGTGTGAGTGTAAGGTAAGTGTGTGTGTGTGTGTGTGTGTGTGTGTGTGTGTGTAAGGTGTGTGTGTGTGTTTAGGGACTACTCAATGCCAGAAAAGTGCAGGATGCTGCAGTTTTCTTACCACAGGTGAAAGAAGAGAAGGAGGGAAACCGTACATGATTTATGACCAGTCAAACACAAATTATTTATCTAAACACGATTACTCTCATTAATACGGAGCTGGAGGAGAACACAGCATGTGAAGCTATGAAGAGCAGGAATGGCTGGCTGGCATTCACATCAATCTGAAGGCTCGTAAATGGAGGAGCAGGGGAACCACTGAGGAGAGCTGATATATGAGAGTATGAAAGGAGAGAAAGAAAGAAAGAAAGACAGAAAGAGGGAAAGAAAAAGAAAACAAAAGACAAACGAGTTGAACAGGACTATAGTATGTGGCAGTGAAGCTGTAAACAGTGAGGTCTTCCTGCTTCTACTAACTAACACACGGCTGTGTTTTACAGGAAGTGTTTAAGGGACAGGAAGTGGTTCAATCTACCCAACCACAACAAGCTGAAAGTGACTGACAGGAGAGCAGACCAATCAGAGAGGTTCTTCTTGATTGCCTTTTATCCGTCTTTGTTCTCTTCTAATCAGTAATCATCATCTCTTCACTCCCCTGCTCTGGTCTTAATCCACTCCGCAAGGAACCTCAGTCAAGCCCAGAGATGACTTAAGCGATTCCACTTGGATAAAAGAGAAAATAATTACTATTCAAGGGAAGATAACACACACACACACACATGTACACACAGATATACACACACACACACACACACAGATACACACACACACACACAGACATGCACACACAGATATACACACACACACACAGACAGTCACACACACACACACAGACACACAGAGACACACACACACAGACACACACACAGACACACACACACACACACACACACACACACACTGTACTCAGCTGAGTGAGGATAGTAGCCTGATGAATAGAGGCTTGTTACAAGGTCATCTGAGAATTCACATGTTAAAGACCAGAAGTCCATGAAGACACACAGGCAGATACAGTTCTCTGTAGAACAGCATGTGTGTGTGTGTGTGTGTGTGTGTGTGTGTGTGTGTGTGTGTGTGTGTGTGTGTGTGTGTTTGTCTCATCGAATGGACCTTGACTTCTAAAGTTGGCAGGGCTGAACAGAGTTTGAGAACAACTCTATATTTTCACACACTCACACACATACTCACACACACATACTCACATGCACATACTCACACACATACTCACACACATACTCACACACACATACTCACATGCACATACTCACATGCACATACTCACACACATACTCACACACATACTCACACACATACTCACACGCACATACTCACATGCACATACTCCCACACACACTCACACACATACTCACATGCACACTCACATACACACACACACTCAAATACACACTTACATACACACTTACACACACACACACACACTCACATACACACACACACTAACATACACACTTACACTCACTCACACAAGTATAACCTCATGTTCGTACACATACAAATATCTCATAGTAAATGTCTCTGTCGTTCACGCACACACACACACACACACGCGCGCGCCATTGATTACCCACGATGCACTTGGACAAATTAAGTGTCAATAAGACACCCAGAACACAACTCCCCTCCCCCATGTGTCCCCCTCCTCACCCCTAAAGTTGAGAGATTCAGAGCTTGTGGAAAGCGGAGGAACAGATCTAGAGGTTACAGGTGGAGGAAGGAGATGAGAGATTGACTGGTGGAGGAAGGAGATGAGAGATTGACAGGTGGAGGAAGGAGATGAGAGATTAACAGACAGAGGAAGGAGATGAGAGATTAACAGACAGAGGAAGGAGATGAGAGATTGACAGGCGCAGGAACGAGATGAGAGATTAACAGGCACAGGAACGAGATGAGAGATTGACAGGCACAGGAACGAGATGAGAGATTTACAGGCGCAGGAACGAGATGAGAGATTGACAGGTGGAGGAACGAGATGAGAGATTAACAGGTGGAGGAAGGAGATGAGAGATTGACAGGCGCAGGAACGAGATGAGAGATTAACAGACAGAGGAAGGAGATGAGAGATTGACAGGCACAGGAAGGAGATGAGAGATTAACAGACAGAGGAAGGAGATGAGAGATTGACAGGCACAGGAAGGAGATGAGAGATTAACAGGTACAGGAAGGAGATGAGAGATTAACAGGCGCAGGAACGAGATGAGAGATTGACAGGCGCAGGAACGAGATGAGAGATTAACAGGTGAAGGAAGGAGATGAGAGATTGACAGGCGCAGGAACGAGATGAGAGATTGACAGGTGGAGGAAGGAGATGAGAGATTAACAGGTGGAGGAAGGAGATGAGAGATTGAGCAGTCAAGGGTTAGACAAGCAGCGGGAACATCAGAGGTTTGTAGATCCAATCAGAGACGCATGGAGAGGTCATGGGTTCGATTCCCAGTCGTTGCTGAAGTGAACGTTGTGGATTCATCTTAAGCGTCTCTGACGTGTCTCAGACGTTCATATACCTGCTGAAGGACAAAGGTCTATGTCATGTTTCCTAGCGCTCATCGTCCCTGACAACCCGTCTCTCACGGCAACCAGTTGATGAGAACGATAAAACATAAGCTGTGTATTCAAGGCCCACATTTAGCTTTGGCCTCTCTTTTCCTCTCTCTTCACCTCTCTCTCTGTCTCTCTCTCTCTCTCTCTGTTTCTCTCTCTCTTCATCTCTCTCTCTCTGTCTCTCTCTCTCTCTCTATGTCTCTCTCTCTCTCTCTCTGTCTCTCTCTCTCTCTCTCTGTCTCTCTCTCTCTCTCTCTTTATCTCTCTCTCTGTCTCTCTTTATCTCTCTCTCTCTTCATCTCTCTCTCTGTCTCTCTCTCTCTTCATCTCTCTTTACCTCTCTCTTCATCTCTCTCTCTCTCTGTATCTCTCTCTCTTCATCTCTCTCTCTGTCTCTCTCTCTCTTTATCTCTCTCTCTCTCTTCATCTCTCTCTCTCTCTCTTTACCTCTCTCTTCATCTCTCTCTGTTTCTCTCTCTCTCTTCATCTCTCTCTCTGTCTCTCTCTCTCTCTCTTCATCTCTCTCTGTCTCTCTCTCTCTTTATCTCTCTCTCTCTCTTCATCTCTCTCTCTGTCTCTCTCTCTCTCTCTCTCTTCATCTCTCTCTGTCTCTCTCTCTCTTTCTCTCTCTCTCTTCATCTCTCTCTCTGTCTCTCTCTCTCTTTATCTCTCTCTCTTCATCTCTCTCTGTCTCTCTCTCTCTCTCTTCATCTCTCTTTACCTTTCTCTTCATCTCTCTTTCCCATCCTCTCTCTCTTCATCTCTCTTTCCCACACTCTCTCTCTTCATCTCTCTTTCCCGCTCTTTCTCTCTTCATCTCTTTCCCATCCTCTCTTTCTTCATCTCTCTTTCCCATCCTCTCTCTCTCTCTGTCTCTCTCTCTTCTTCTCTCTCTCTCTTCATCTCTCTTTCCTTCTTTATCTTCCTCTCTCCCTCTCTCATCATCTCTTGTCTCTCTCTCTCCTCTCTCTCTCTCTTGTCATCTATTTTCCCTCTCTCTCCCTCTGTTCATCTTTCTCTTCCTCTCTCTTCCTCTCTTTCCCTTCCTCTCTCTCCCTCCCTCTCTCTCCCTCCCTCTCCCTCTCTTTTTCTCTCTCTGTGTGCATGTAGACCAAAAAGGGCGTGTCCAAATGTGGGCTGTGGGCGTGCCAGGGCTGACACCAGCGTATGAGGGGACGGGTATCTACAGATCCGATCAGTCAAAGCACAGATCAGATCCCTGAGGAGATAATTAGGTGCCAAGTCATTTATCTGAACATATGGACCGATTAACTTTGAAAGAGAGAGTGGCATAGAGAAAGAAGGAGGGAAGGGAGGAGGGAGAGAGAGGGAGGGAGGGAGAAAGAGGGACGGTGAAAAAGAGGGACGGAGAAAGAGAGAGAGAAGGAGGGAAGGGGAGGAGGGAGAGAGAGAATGACAGAGAGAGAGCAGGAGAGAGAGAGAGAGAGAGAGAATGACAGAGAGAGAGCGGGAGGGAGAGAAAGAATGACAGAGAAAGGAAGAGAAAGAGAGAGAGGGAGAGAATGACAGAGAGAGAGAGAGAAAGAGAATGACAGAGAGAGACCTTAAGGGCAGGCGATCAGGATGCTGCACAGCAGTCATTCTTAAAGTACTTCTCTTTCATTGTGGAAGATTCATGTTATTGCTGAGAGCTAGTTCAGGTTCAGGGACAGAGCAAAGAGAGAGGGAGGGAGGGAGGGAGGGA
>BROE01000015.1:9679236-9681736 GCA_036571765.1 Plecoglossus altivelis
TCACACACGCATTCACACACACACACGCTCACCCTCGCACTCACACACGCATTCACACACACGCTCACCCTCGCACTCACACACACACACATACACACACTTGAAAACACTCACACTCTCAATCACACGAACACTTAAAACAAACACAAACTAAAAAATCCCACAAACACTAAGTTCTGACATGAGAATGACCTATTCATCAAACTGTGTTAATGCATGTGTCTGGTGTGTGTTTGTGTATGTGTTAATGCATGTGTCTGGTGTGTGTTTGTGTATGTGTTAATGCATGTGTCTGGTGTGTGTTAATGCATGTGTCTGGTGTGTGTTAATGCATGTGTCTGGTGTGTGTTAATGCATGTGTCTGGTGTGTGTTTGTGTATGTGTCTGGTGTGTGTTTGTGTATGTGTCTGGTGCGTGTTTGTTAATGCATGTGTCTGATGTGTGTTAATGCATGTGTCTGGTGCGTGTCTGGTGTGCGTTTGTGTATGTGTCTAGTGTGTGTTTGTGTATGTGGCTGGTGTGTGTTTGTGTATGTGGCTGGTGTGTGTTTGGTGTGTGTGTCTGGTGTGTGTTTGTGTATGTGGCTGGTGTGTGTTTGTGTATGTGGCTGGTGTGTGTTTGTGTATGTGGCTGGTGTGTGTTTGTGTATGTGTTTGTGTATGTGGCTGGTGTGTGTTTGTGTATGTGTCTAGTGTGTGTTTGTGTATGTGTCTGGTGTGTCTTTGTGTATGTGTCTGGTGTGTGTTTGTGTATATGTCTGGTGTGTGTTTGTGTATGTGTCTAGTGTGTGTTTGTGTATGTGTCTGGTGTGTGTTTGTGTATGTGTCTGGTGTGTGTCTGTGTATGTGTTGGTGTGTGTCTGGTGTGTGTGTGTGTGTGTTTTCCCACACCTGGAGTCCTTTCCAATCATAATCATCCTATTATGACATCATCTACTTTGGCAGGAGAATGACCATGGACAACACACACAACAACCACAGACACATATCAGCGTGTGTGTGTGTGTGTGCATGTGCGTGTGTGTGTGTACGTGTGTGCGTGCGTGCGTGCGTGTGTGTGTGCAAGCCAGACACTGACAGCTAGAGTCAGGTGAGTGACAGGCTCAAGGAGATCACACTGGATTGGCTGCTGCTCTGGTCAGTCTAGACATTTCCCCCTCAGCGGATTGGTTGTCGACTGACAAGACACAAGCCAATCATCATCCAGCCTCTCCTGTGAGTGGATACCAGACTAAATCCTGGACTGACTGCTTCAGGATGAAGCTTACTTTGTCTGAGTCAAGAATGTGTGTGTCTCTAGTGTGTGTGTGTGTGTTTATGTGTGTGTGTGTGTGTCTGTAGTGTGTGTGTGTGTGTGTCTGTAGTGTGTGTGTGTGTGCGTAAGCGTGTGTGTGTGTGTTCTATCTATAGCTGTTCTATGACAGGCCATGCACTGCAGGCTGACTCATTGTGCTCCATCTGCTATGAAGAATGAGAGAACACCCTCTCCTACCTCTCCTAGCTCTCCTCCTCCCTCCCTCCCTCCCTCCCTCCCTCTCCTCCTTCTCCTCCTCCCACCCTCCCTCTCCTACCTCTTCTCATCCTCCCTTTCCTCCTCCCCCTCCCTCCCTCTCATCCTCCCTCTCTCCCCTCTTCCCTCTCCATCCACCTCTCTTTCTCTCATTCTCTCTCCCATTCTCACTTCCCCACTCTCTCCCCCTCTCTCCCCCCCTATGTCTCCCCTCTCTCTCCCTGTGAGTCTCCACGAGTCTACCTCATGCTGACTCAGTCTGTCTTCAGAAACAGCACCTGTCAGTCAAACCCTGTTGGTGTAGTTTACATCTTATTGGGAAAGGCTTTTACCAACCCAGACAGAGACCCTACCAGCAATGCACAGTAGACACACCTGCTGCACACACACACACACACACACGCACACACACACAGACACACAGACACACACACACACAGACACAGACACAGACACAGACACACACACACACACACAGACACAGACACACACACAGCCGCTCTTAGCAGTCACATACACACAGAGCAAGATGGATAGCAGGGGGAGGAGGGATGGGATGGAGAGAAGGAGGAAGAGAGGGAGGAGATATGGGATGGAGAGAAGGAGGAAGAGAGGGAGGAGAGATGGGATGGAGAGAAGGAGGAAGAGAGGGAGGAGAGATGGGATGGAGAAAAGGAGGAGAGAGAGAGGAGATGGGATGGAGAGGAGGAAGAGATGGAGGAGAGATGGGATGGAGAGAAGGAGGAAGAGATGGAGGAGAGATGGGATGGAGAGAAGGAGGAATAGAGGGAGGTTTTGAAAAGCAAGATGGAGATATTGAGGGAAAGAAACAGCTTTCTCTGTCACTTGATGTTCGGAGGGAGAGAATATGAGATTATGGCGTGTGTGCTCATTTATCTGCTTGTATGTGTGTGTGTGTGTGTGTGTGTGTGTGTGTGTGTGTGTGTGTGTGTGTGTGTGTGTGTGTACCTCTCTTAGTGACAGAATCAGA
>BROE01000015.1:9689236-9691634 GCA_036571765.1 Plecoglossus altivelis
CGAAGATGAGGTAAGGAGCGAGCGAGAAGAGGAGAGGGCGAAGAGGCAGTGCTGTAGTTAAGGGAAGAGAGAAAGGCGCGCGAGGGGTAATGGGGACGGGAGGGGCGACAAGCTGCTAAACGGCCAACCACGAGTGCAAAGAGACACGGAGGGAAATCCAGAAGAGAACGAGATGAAAAAGAAGGAAGCAGAAAAGGAAGAGACAGAGAAGGAGAAGAGAAGAAGAAGAGAGGGAGCACGAGAGAGGAGGGAGCGGAGAGGGAGGAGAGAGAGAGAAGAGGGATGAGGAGAGGAGAGAGGGGCGAGGAGAGAGGAGATGGGAGATTCGGGAAGTTGATGAAGCTGCAGCTTTTTCCTAAAGACACTGAGAGGCATCTCCTTCCCACATCCCTACAGCCACAAGTATGAATGTTATCACCTTCACATATACAGAACTACTTTTCCCATGAATGGATTTACACGCTAAAACACAACAGAACTCCTGTCATGATCCCTTCACCTCCCAACCAGACTTTTCTCTCTCTCTTTTCCTTTATATAAAGGAGAGACAGTAAAAAGAACTCTGTATGAACTTAGGTGTGACAAACACCACACACACTGGCAAGCTGGCAGCTGTTGATGATAGAAGAGGGATGTCCGCTGACAACACTTTCACACGCTAATTTTCCTTGTGGTCGGAAACAACACCGAGAGTATGCGAGAACATGCGAGAAAAACTAGGATGGGGAGGGGACCATGGGCGGAGATGTCAGCGGAGGCGGTGGAAGTGTGGCTGTTTGTGAGGAGAGAGATGAGGATACTGGTACACGGCAGTCGAGTTGGTTTCGAGACAAACAGCCGACAAAGAGTAGGAAGGTGCATGCTGTTGAAGAGAGCGCCTAGATCACGTTAGGACGTTCCGGCCTGGCAGCGCCCACCAATCTGCCTTCCCTCACCTCCTCCCTCCCGCCACAGATGAAGGACCAGAAACCACGTATTTTGCGACGGCACATAGCAAGTGAGCATTTCCCCACAGCCTGCTTCCACAGGACCTGAACGAACGGCTGCAGAGGAGAGGAGGGGGAGAGAGGCGTGGGACTATAGAGCGTTAAGAGGGCAGATACTCCCAGAATCCCAGAGAAACATGCATGGATAGAGATGAGAGCCCTGAAGAGAGAGAATAAGCGGGAGAGAAACTGAGAGAGGAGCGTACTAAAAATGAAAGTATAGGGATGAGGAGAGAAATAAAGAAGTAAAGAACTGGAGAGAGAGGAAGAAGGAGTATTAGGGGACAGAGAGTAAAGATAGAGGAGAGTAAGAGGTGAGTTGGGAGACAGAGGAGAGAGGGGAGAGATGGGAAGAGAGAGAGAGAGAGGACGGTTGAAGAGGAGAGAGAAAGAGAACAGAGGAGAGAGAGGAGGCCGCAGAGTAAGAGACAGAGAAGCTGGGGAGGAGGAGAAGAGATGTAAGGCAGGAGAGTGGAGACAGACGTAGAAGGGAGAGAGAGAAAGCCTACAGACCAGAAAGCAGAGAGAGAGAAGGAAGAAGAGAGGAAGAGAGCGAGAGCGAGAGAGCGCGAGGGAGGACGGAGAGTGCAGCACATTAACTCAGGCCACAGCGCTGGGAGGTTGGAGAGATGCCTTATCTCTGGGATAGGAGGGACAGGCTTTGGGTCAGCATGGTCCTGCGGCAGTTGGGGTGTCCTAAAGACAGGGGCTTAGTCTGAGAGGCCATGGAGCTGGACACCACGGACTTGGAACCTGGGGAGAGACAGGGTGGAGGTACAGGTTAGCCTCTGGTTTGCGTGGTGTGTGTCTATGTGTGTGGTGTGCTGTGAGTGTGTTTGTGTGGTGTCTGTGAGTTGTCTGTGTCTGTGTCTGGTGAGTGCGGGTGTCTGTGATGTGCAGTGTTGTGTGATCGTGTCTCCGCTGAGCTATTGATTGGTGTCTGTTAGATGTGTTGTGTTCGGTGCAGGTGTGTGTTGTCTGCTGAAGGTGCGTTTGTGTGTGTATATGTGCGTGTATGTGTGTGAATGTCATTGTATGAGAGAGAGTGTGTCAGAGCTTGTATGTAGTGTGGTCACAGAGACAGATGTGTGTGTGCATGAGAGGAAGGACCAGAGTTTCAGAAGAGAGGAGAAGAGAGAAAAGAGGAAAGGGGGGAGAGAGAGAGAGAGAGAAAGGGAGAAACCCAAAGAGAGGAAGAGGAGAGAGTGTGTGTGTTGGTGTGTCTGTGAGTGTGGTGATCTAAGTTATTTAGTGGATGTGTTCTAGTGAGTGTGACTCGTCTGTTAGTGTGTGGATGAGGTGGTCTGTGGGAGGAAGGGAGTGTGTGTTCTGGTGTTCCTGTGTGTTGTGAGACACCTCACTCGTGTGATGGAAGGGTATCAGCAGCCACGTCTTCCCCCTCCTCTTGAGTG
>BROE01000015.1:9695047-9708800 GCA_036571765.1 Plecoglossus altivelis
AAAGAGAGATAAAATCTGAGTCCGAGATGCTTCCGTCTTTTCCTCCCTCGATCCTCCTTCATCACCGACCAACAGCGCTTATCGTCTCCTTTCCCCCTTCCTCCCTCCTCCCCCTCCCTCCCGCCCCTCGCCTCCCTCTGTCTCGGCGGCCCCCTTGCTCATCTGTCCTTCCCTCCCTCCCTTTCTGTCCTTCCCGCCCTGTCGCTCTCTTCTGTCTTGCCCTCCCTCTCTGTCTTCCCTCCACTCTCTTGTCATCAGGCTATGGGTCGGCTCTCCTGTCCTTCTTCTCGGGGGGGGTTGCTCCCTGGTTACCACCCTCTCTCTTCTCTCTTCTCTCTTCTCTCTTCAATCTTCAATCTTCTATCTTCTATCTTCTCTCGTCTCTCCTACCACCACCCTCTCTCTCTCTCTTCATCACCCTCTCTCTCACTTCATCACCTTCTCTCTCTTCATCACCCTCTCTCTCTCTTCATCACCCTCTCTCTCTTCATCACCCTCTCTCTCTTCATCACCCTCTCTCTCTTCCCCACCCTCTCTCTCTTCATCACCCTATCTCTCTCTCTTCATCACCCTATCTCTCTCTCTTCATCACCCTATCTCTCTCTCATCACCCTCTCTCTCTCTCTTCATCACCCTTTCTCTCTCTTCATCACCCTCTCTCTCTCTTCATCGCCCTCTCTCTCTTCACCACCAAGTAGTAGACAATGTAAAACCAGGTTGATGATGTCGTGTGTGCAACCTCACAACACACACACAACACAGACACACACCACACAGGCACACACAACGTACACACAACATACACACACACATACAACACACACCCTCCCCTGCCTCCATCCTCCCTTCAGTTCAGGAGTACAATTTATTGTCTACTGTCTACATCATTAAGACCCTGGCTTCCTGTTTGAGACACAAGACTTTCATCCTGCCTGTGTGTGTGTGTGTGTGTGTGTGCGTGTGTGTGTGTGTGTGTGTGTGCGTGTGTGCGTGTGTGCGTGTGCGTGTATGTGTGTGTGTGTGCATGTTTGTGTGTGTGTGTGTGCATGTGTCTGTGTGTGTTTGTGTGTACGTCTGGGAAGGATCTGGGTCAAACCAAGGAACTGTCTTTCTGTCTTCCTCACCTTGAGGATATAGAACAATGACACACACACACACACACACACACACACACATACATACATACATACACATACCACACACACACAGAACAATGACTCACACACACACACAGTCACACATGTACACACACACTGTGTTTCAGTTCTCTCCCACAGTGTTACGTTAGCTTAATAGGCTGACACAGCCCTGAGGGGGACAGGTAGGACAGAGGTGTGTGTTTGTGGTGTGTGTGTGTGTGGTATGTGTGTGTTTGTGTTGTGTGTGTGTGTGTTTGTGGTTTGTGTGATGTGTTCGTGGTGTGTGTGTGTGTGTTTGTGGTGTGTGTGTGTGTTTGTGGTTTGTGTGATGTGTTTGTGGTGTGTGTGTTTGTGGTGTGTGTGTGTGTTTGTGGTTTGTGTGATGTGTTTGTGGTGTTTGTGGTGTGTGTGTGTGTTTGTGTTTGTGTTGTGTGTTTGTGTTGTGTGTGTGTTGTGTGTGTGTGTGTTTGTGGTGTGTGTGTGTGTTTGTGGTGTGTGTGTGTGTGTTTGTGGTGTGTGTGTGTGTGTGTGTGTTTGTGGTTGTGGTTTGTGGTGTGAGAAAGAAGAGATGTAAGCAGGTGCTTAATGGGGCAAGGTGGAGAAAGGAGGAGAGTGAAAGAGGAGGAGGAGAAGGAGGAAGAGGGGGAGTAGAAAGGAGAGGAGGAGGAAGAGGAGAGTTCAGGGGAGAGGAAGAGGAGAGTTCAGGGGAGAGGAAGAGGAGAGTTCAGGGGAGAGGAAGAGGAGAGTTCAGGGGAGAGGGGGAGGAGAGTTCAGGGGAGAGGGGGAGGAGAGTTCAGGGGAGAGGGGGAGGGCAGTAGGAGAGGAGAGGATGGAGGGATGAGAAGAGTAAAGAGGATGAATAGGCTGATGGAGAGCAGCTCAGTGATTCATTCCTGCCTTGTGGTTTCATGCTGTATTCACAACCACATGATCTACAACACCTCTCCACAGTCGGTGTGTGTCTGTGTGTGTGCCTGTGTGTGTGTGTGTGTGTCTGTGTGTGTGTGCCTGTGTCTGTGTCTGTGTGTCTGTGTGTGTGTGTGTGCGCCTGTGTGTGTGTGCGCCTGCCTGTGTGTGTGCGCCTGCCTGTGTGTGTGCCTGCCTGCCTGTGTGTGCGCCTGTGTGTGTGTGCCTGCCTGTGTGTGCCTGTGTGTGTGTGTGTCTGGGTGTGTGTGTGTGTGTGTGCCTGCCTGTGTCTGTGCCTGCCTGTGTGGGTGTGTGTGTGTGTGTGTGTGTGTGTGTGAAGACTTTATTGGGTCTTGTTCCCAAGAGAGAGGTTTGGATAAGGATACAGATCTGGAGGGAGAGACAGAGTGGTACATTTTAATGCGCACAAAAGCACACATGCAGAAAAACAAACACACACACAGGCACACGCTCACACACGCATGCACACACACACTTTCACACACACAATCATGCAAGCACATTTCAATCACATGTGCAAGAATTTGCATTCATACTTGAATACATAGTCTCTCTCTTTCAGACACCCACACACAGAGACACACACACACACACACAGACACCCACACACAGAGACACACACACACACACACAGACCTTTTGACCTTGAGACTAAGAATGCTTCCGTTTCACTGCTGATTGTGTGTGTGTGTGTGTGTGTGTGTGTGTGTGTGTGTGTGTGTGTGTGTATGTCTGTGTGTGTGTGTCTGTGTGTGTGTGTGTGTGTGTGTGTGTGTGTACATGTGTCTTCCTACTGGAGACTGCAGCCGAACCTGATCACAGTCAGATAAATGGAGAGATCTGTGTGCGTTTGCTTTCCTGCAAGTGTGTCTTTGTGTGTTTGTGTGTTACTGTGTGTGTGCTTTACTGTGTGTGTGTATATTACTGTGAGTGTGCGTGTTACTGTGTGTAAAATTGATTTATCATTGAATGGGAAAATGGAGAGAGAGAGGGAGAGAGAGAGTGAGAGAGAGAGGGAGAGAGAGAGTGAGAGAGATACTGTCACCCTCATTTGCGCTCTTTTCTCTCGAGGAGTGTGAGATGTTATCTGTCCCTGTGTGTGTGTGGTGTGTGGTGTGTGTGTGTGCAGGCAGTGATAGATAGGGGCTGTCAGGTGGACATTGCAGAGTGCTGGTGAAGTATCTGTTCCTGCACAGCCTCTCATGTCACCTCCACACACACACACACACACATACACACACACACACACATGCACAGTCACCTACACACACACATGCACAGTCACCTCCATGCACACACACACACATGCACAGTCACCTCCACGCACACACAGTCACCTCAATGCACACTGTCACCTCCACGCACACACACTGTCACCTCCCCACACACACACATACTGTCACTTCCACACACACGCGTACACACACAGTCACCTCAATGCACACGGTCACCTCCACGCACACGCGTACACACACAGTCACCTCAATGCACACGGTCACCTCCACGCACACGCGTACACACACATTCACCTCAACGCACACTGTCACCTCTACGCACACACAGTCACCTCCACACACACACGCACGCACACACACAAACACACACAGTCACCTTCACACACACACACACAGTCACCTCCACACACACACACACACACACAGTCACAGTCACCTCCACACATGCGCACACACACACACACACACAGTCACCTCCACACACGCACACACACACAGTCACCTCCACACATGCACACACACACAGTCGCCTCCACACATGCAACACCTGACTGTTTACCCTGGGCCTGGTTTGAAAGGGGAGGAGAGGGGCAGAGAGAGACAGTAGAAACAGAGAGAGGTGGATATGAAACAGGGAAGAGGAGTGATAGAAAGAGGCGGAGAAGGAGAGAGGGGGAGGTAGGGAGAGGGAGAAAGAGAGCGATGGAGGGAGAAAGAGTGTGTGTTAGTGTGTGTGTGTGTGTGTGTGTGTGAGGGAGAGAGAGAGTGTGTGTGAGTATGTGTGTGTGAGAGAGTGTGTGTTAGTGTGTGTATGTGAGAGAGTGTGTGTGAGTGTGTGTGTGAGAGAGAGTGAGTGTGTGTGTGTGAGAGAGAGAGTGTGTGTGTGTGAGAGTGTGTGTGAGTGTGTGTGTGAGAGAGAGTGTGTGTTAGTGTGTGTGTGAGAGAGAGTGAGTGTGTGTGTGTGTGAGAGTGTGTGTTGGTGTGTGTGTGTGTGAGTGTGTTTGTGTGAGAGTGTGTGAGAGTGTGTGAGAGTGTGTGTGCACCTTGAGATCCAGAGATTTATTATTATGATGTTGGAGTGGAATATCGGGACAAACTTAACACAGTCACACATCAATACATACAGTGTTTTCATTAATAAATAACTTGTCACAGAATTGTCCAATAACGGCTTTGCAGATGTAATTACTACAGAGTTCAACTCCAAACTGAAAAGCTTTTTGACAAAAGAATCTTTAATTAGCTTGTAAGTCCTTGTAGTCAAGCCAGAATGCTAGACAGATGTAGCCGTGACCGCAATTGCAGTGGTTTATTGATGTGACAAAACTGAATGAATTCAATTAGTTTTTCCTTCTGGTTTCGTCAGAGGGGCTGGATGGGTTTGTCTTCCAGCTTGTTCTCGTCTGATTGGTCCAGCCTTGTTCCAGACCCTGACATGATTGGTCGTTAGCCCCGTTCAGCCAATCCTGGTTGGTGCTCTTGTGCCAGACCAGAGCAAACGAGCATGATTCTAATGAATGGTCCTTATTCATGGCTTTCTGCTTAGCTAGATGACAACCCTTTTATTAGAAGCAGGTGTGTTAGAGAAGAGAATCACCTAGAACATGCAGAGTCTCAGTGTCTTCTGAACACTTTGAACTGTGATGATAACAAGGAGGATGTTCAAGGTGAAGGGATTTTCCCACTACAGAAAGTAGAGAACCCTAGCTTCCTGTATTTAGAGGGAAGACAGGAAGGAGATAGCCCTGGCTTCCTGTATTTAGAGGGAAGACAGGAAGGAGATAGCCCTGGCTTCCTGTATTTAGAGGGAAGACAGGAAGGAGGTAGCCTGGCTTCCTGTATTTAGAGGGAAGACAGGAAGGAGGTAGCCTGGCTTCCTGTATTTAGAGGGAAGACAGGAAGGAGATGGCCTGTCTTCCTGTATTTAGAGGGAAGACAGGAAAGAGGTAGCCTGGCTTCCTGTATTTAGGTAGAGGACAGGAAGGAGATAGCCATAATCTCCTGTTTTGATGTTGGTATCAATATAATTTCCTTTTGTCCCCAACCTTTGTCGCTTCGTTGTAATCATTTCCATAAACGTTTAATCTGCTTTTAGCTAATCTAGAAGGGACCAGGTGCTATCAAGATATCGTGATTATCGTTAATCCTTCATCTTTTCAATCTATCAGTGATGGTGTGACATTAGATTAGAACTGGTCTCATTGTGAGGAAAAACCATGAAAATCCTCCAAATAAACGTTTTCTTTTCAAAGCAAAGTAGGGAAGCAAAATAGGATTAACGACACACACTGGTGCAAATACTCACACACACTCGCAAATACGCTCACAGACAAATTTATAGATACGCTCACAGAAAGACTTACAGAAACACTCAGAAACTTACAGAAACACTCACAAACATACAGAAACACTCACAAACGTACAGAAACACTCACAAATTTACAGAAACACTCAGAAACTTACAGAAACACTCACAAACGTACAGAAACACTCACAAACGTACAGAAACACAGACAAACTTACAGAAACACAGACAAATTTACAGAAACACAGACAAACTTACAGAAACACTCAGAAACTTACAGAAACACTCACAAACTTACAGAAACTCTCACAAACTTACAGAAACACAGACAAACTTACAGAAACACTCACAAACTTACAGAAACTCTCACAAACTTACAGAAACACAGACAAACGTACAGACGCGTACGCGTCTTTTTCTACATCTCATTCCTCCCCTTTGTTCAGATAACCAACATGCTGAGTCGTGAGGGGGGAGGAAGAGGGGGAGGAAGAGGGGGAGGAAGAGGGGGAGGGAGGGTGAATAGCTTCATTTAACCTCCCCTCTCTCCCCCTCTGCAGTAGATTATAGATTTGAACCCACTTTAACACACGTACAGATACACCAATTAGCACACACAACACAGACGCTCTCACACACAAACAACACACACACGCTCTCGCACAGATGCAACACACACACGCTCTCGCACACACACGACACACACGCTCCCGCACACACGCTCTTTCAAACACGCTCTCACACACACGCTCTCGCACGCTCTCACAAACACACAACACACATACGCTCTCACACATGCTCTCGCACACACACAACACACACACGCTCTTGCACACACGCTCTCGCACACACACAACACACACACGCTCCCGCACACACGCTCCCGCACACACGCTCTCGCACACACGCTCTCGCACACACGCTCTCGCACGATCACACGTACTCCTGCTCCGGGCTCTTATCCCTGCGGCGCTCCGTTGATACTCATCCAAGAGAGGTGACCTCCGACCTCAGGGTCCTCCATCAGCTGTTGCTGAACTACTTCATGTACCGCCCCCCAGGCTACTGTGATTACCGCGGCAACAGAAGCGGACAAAGGGGACCCGCCCGAGCTTGTGTGTCCTGTGTATGTGTGTGTGTGTGTGTGTGTGTGTCCTGTGTGTGTGTGTGTCCTGTGTGTGTGTGTGTCCTGTGTGTGTGTGTGTCCTGTGTGTGTGTCCTGTGTGTGTGTCCTGTGTGTGTGTGTCATGTGTATGTGTCCTGTGTGTGTGTGTCCTGTGTGTGTCCTGTGTGTGTGTGTGTCCTGTGGGTGTGTCTGTGTGTCCCGTGTCTGTGTGTGTTCTGCAGACGTGTGTGTGTTCTCTGTGTGTGTGTGTCCTGAGTGTGTCCAGTGTGTTTGTGTGTGTGTCCTGTGTGTGTCCTGAGTGTGTCCTGAGTGTGTGTGTCCTATGTGTGTGTGTGTGTGTGTGTCCTGAGTGTGTCCTATGTCTGTGTGTGTGTGTGTGTGTGTGTGTGGTCCTGAGTGTGTCCTATGTAGGGCAAGGGGAATTGTTCACAGCGGTAATTGAAGGTTCATAGAACATTAGTTTTAACTGCAGTCGTTTACAGTAGCTGTTGTCTTTTAATTTTTTGCTTCTTTTCTCCCTCGCTCTCTCGTTCCTCTATTGTAGACGTCTTCCTCCCTCTCTCTTTTCCAATCTCTCTTCCTCTCTCCTCTCTCCTCCTCTCTCTTCTCTCTTCCTCTCTCTTTCTCTCTTCCTCTCTCCTCTCTCCTCCTCTCTCTTCTCTCTCTTCCTCTCTCTTCTCTCTTCCTCTCTCTTTCTCTCTTCCTCTCTCCTCCTCTCTCTTCTCTCTTCCTCTCTCTTTCTCTCTTCCTCTCTCCTCTCTCCTCCTCTCTCTTCTCTCTTCCTCTCTCTTTCTCTCTTCCTCTCTCTTTCTCTCTTCCTCTCTCTTCCTCTCTCCTCTCTCTCTTTCTCTCTTCCTCTCTCTTCTCTCTTCCTCTCTCTTCCTCTCTCCTCTCGTCCTCTCTCACAGTCTTCTTCTATTTGTTCCACACATTTACTCGTCTTTCACCAGTCACCTCTCTTTTTTTCCTCCTATTTTCAGAGACTGTCCTCCGCAGGACACACACACACGTTCTTGTAAATCCACGAAAGAAATGGCACGACAGAGAGAGAGAGAGAGAGAGAGATTGAGAGATACGAAGGGCGAGATAGATGGAGATAGTAACAGAAAGACAGAGTGAGAGTGAGAGAGAGAGAGTGTGTGTGTGTGTGTGACCACCCTGGACAGAGTAAGAGAGAGAGAGTGTGTGTGTGTGACCACCCTGGACAGAGGGGATGTGTGTGTGATAGAATGCGTGTCTGTGTGTGTCCAATTGTGTGTGTGTGTGTGTGTGTGGGATAGTGTGTGTGGGATAATGTGTGTGTTGACAGTTTCCAGACAGCGTTAGGTCTCAGCTCAGCAGCTAGAGCCAGACCCTCCTCACCCTCCTCACCCTCCTCACCCTCCTCACCCTCCTCACCCTCCTCACTCCACTAAGGAGATTTGGCAGCAGGGAAGTTGGTACATGAGGCGGAAAAAAGGAAAAGGCATTTTGCTGAAGCCTTGTTTCACCAGAAGAGGTCAGCCATAGAGATTTCAAGGCCCCAAATTGCTTTTTCGGAGGAGAAGAGAGCTGGGAGGAGAGAGCTGGGAGGAGGTGGGGAGGGGGGAGGTGGGGAGGTGGGGAGGAAAACAGGAGTTATTTGTAGGAGATCAGATATGAGTTGTTGTGTTCCATTTTTCACCTGCATTTGAAGACCAGCGTTCAGGAGATAGGCGTTCAGGAGAGAGGCGTGTAGGAGAGAGGCGTGTAGGAGAGAGGCGTTCAGGAGATAGGCGTTCAGGAGAGAGGTGTGTAGGAGAGAGGTGTGTAGGAGAGAGGTGTGTAGGAGAGAGGTGTGTAGGAGAGAGGTGTGTAGGAGAGAGGCGTTCAGGAGAGAGGCGTGTAGGAGAGAGGCGTGTAGGAGAGAGGCGTGTAGGAGAGAGGCGTTCAGGAGAGAGGCGTTCAGGAGAGAGGCGTTCAGGAGAGAGGCGTTCAGGAGAGAGGCGTGTAGGAGAGAGGCGTGTAGGAGAGAGGCGTTCAGGAGAGAGGCGTTCAGGAGAGAGGCGTGTAGGAGAGAGGCGTGTAGGAGAGAGGCGTGTAGGAGAGAGGCGTGTAGGAGAGAGGCGTGTAGGAGAGAGGCGTGGTATTGATTAATGACTACTTCTCCCTGGTCTTGCTAGTCTGCTACTACAACTGAAGACCCCAATTCCTGACCTCTGCCTCGTCAATTCAGCCACTCCCTCTGTCTCTATCTCCCTCCTCCTCTCTCTAGCTCCCACTCCTCCTCTCTCTCTGTCCTCCTCTCCATCCCTCCTTTTTCTCACCCTTCTCTCTCTCTCTCCCCCTCCCCTCTCTCCCCCTCCTCATTCCCCCCCTCCTCTCTCTCTCCTCTCTCTCTCCCCCTCCTCTCTCTCTCTCTGTCCTCTCTCCCCCTCCCCTCTCTCTCTCTCTCTCTCTCTCTCCCTCCTCTCTTTCTAGGGAGAGGGCAAGACTAGAGGAAGAGGAGTGCTGAGACAGAGTCTCTAGTCAGCAGGACGATAACGATGGTGTGAGGCTGTTAAGCACCAAGTGTTATTGAGCCAGCCTGGTAAACACACTGGTACACACACTGGTGCACACACTAGTACACACACTGGTACACACAGACACACACACATTGGTGCATACACTGGTACACACACTTACACACACTCTTACACTGACCCGTGTACACACACACTTACACACACTTATTTTTTAGATTAGCAGTAACCATCAGAGGTAAACAGTGTAGACATGCTGAAGATCATCATTACAGCCACAAGGAAATATTTTACTATCTTAATGCAGAGTGTGTGGCTGTGTCTTTGTCTCTGTGTGTGTGTGTGTGTCTGTGTCTTGTCTGTGTGTGCCTGTGTCTGTGTGTGTGTGTCTGTATGTCTGTGTCTGTGTGTCTCTGTGTGTGTCTGTGTCTGTGTGTGTGTCTGTGTGTGTGTGTGTGTGTGTGTGTCTGTGTGTGTGTCTGTATGTCTGTGTCTGTGTGTGTGTGTGTGTGTTAGGGGAGGGGTCATAAGTGCAGGGACAGTTTTATAGTCATGGTCTAATGACTCCCAACTTGTCCTCAAACCCTCTGAACTTTTGTACCCATAAACCCCTAACCCCCCCCCTCCCCCTTTAACCCCTGAACCCTCCCGCTCCCTGTCTTTGATGAGCCAGTAACTGGTCAGCAACACACACACACACACACACACAAGAACGCACACACATACTATACAAGGTGGAGAGCTCCATTGTAAGAGTTTAAAACCAATTATGGGAACAGTGTCTGGTCTTCAGAGAGCTCTTTGGATGTAGAGGGAACAGTTTAACACACTCTCATGTCTGGATGAGGAGGAGGGAGGAGGAGAAGGAGGAAGAGAAGGAGGAGGAGCAGTGGGAGGAAGAGAGAGAGGAGGATGGAGAGCAGGAGGGGGAGGGAGAGGTGAGGAAAGAGGAGGAGGAGAGATGGAGGTGAGGTATAAGTTAATCCATGAAAACATAAGCAGGAGTCAGAGATAAAGAGAGAAAGAAGAGGAGACTGAAAAGAGGACATAAAGGACCAACAGGCTTGGAAAAGGAGACAGAAAGAGAGACAGACGGGTAGACAGACAGACGGGTAGACAGACAGACGGGTAGACAGACAGACGGGTAGACAGACAGACGGGCAGGCAGACAGACGGGCAGGCAGACAGACGGGCAGGCAGACAGACGGGCAGGCAGACAGACGGGTAGGCAGACAGACAGACAGAGAGACAGACAGAGAGACAGACAGAGAGACAGACAGAGAGACAGACAGAGAGACAGACAGACAGGTAGACAGAGAAGCAGACAGACAGGTAGACAGACAGGTAGACGGACAGGTAGACGGACAGGTAGACGGACAGGTAGACGGACAGGTAGACAGACAGAGAGACAGACAGGTAGGAGTGTGTGAAAGAGTATTTTATACGTCCACGTCGTATCGCTCAGTCCTTCTTATCGACCTCAGTCAGTCTGAGAGGATGGGGTTTGACTGCCTCGCACACACACGGACACACACACACGGACACAGGCACACACGGACACACACACACACACGGACGCACACACACACACACACACACACACACACACACACACACACACACACACACACAGACACACACATTGTACTCCAGCCAGACGCTTCGTCATTCGATCAGACTCCATAAAGGTGTTTATGGGGCTTGTAAACAAAACCAAGGCCCTATGAAGTGGGAGTGAGTGTGGGTGTGTGCTTGTGTGTGTGCTTGTGTGTGTGTGTGCTTGTGTATGTGTGTGTGTGCTTGTGTGTGTGTCTGTGTGTGTGTGTGTGCTTGTGTGTGTGTCCTCTAACAGTCCTTATAACGATGGCATCAGCATTTGGGTAGCACTGTCTTATTGGCCCAATTCATACCAGAATGTAAATACTTGGCCATACAGACAATCATATGGATCTATGCTGGACACAGCAAGCCTACATGACACACACACCACATCACATCAACACACACACACACACAAACATAGCTATAAGTCAGCTGAATGCGTTCCTGTGTTGTCAGAAACACGCTCTGTATTTGCCTCTGTTAATGGAAGCTTACCCCATACGAGAACATCATCAGAACTGACACACACACAACTTATCATCACATGACACACACACCACACACTACACTACCACACCACCCACACACACAACAAAACAACACAACAACACACACAGACACACATATCACGTACATATATATCACACACACACACCCACAAAAACACAAGTGTATGCGCTTGCACACACACAGAAGCACACACACACACATCACATCACAGACACACACTCACACATATATAATCACACACACACACACAGACACAACCACCACACACACACACACACACAGACACACATACTCACACATATATATACACACACACACACACACAGACAAAACACACGCTCACAACCACACACATTATAAGGACACACACAACACACACAGGAGACCACAGGCTACACACACAGACAGACAGACAACGCACTAGCCAGCTATAACACACACACACAACACCAAAGACATACACAAACACACACACACACCTCAACACATCGATACACTACCGCACACAAGCACACACACACAAACGCACACACACACACACACACCACCACCACACACATCACACATCACACACACACACAGCCAGATGTACTGCTCCATGTGAGGATGGCTGCAGAGAGGAGGAAGCTGCTGAGGGTGTATTAATAGATGTGAAACAGGGACCCCTTAACACTGCAGAGCTGGGAGTGAGTCTGTACGTGTGTTAACGTGTGGAAACAGACCCCTTTAACACTGCAGAGCTGGGAGTGAGTCTGTACGTGTGTTAATAGATGTGAAACAGGGACCCCTTAACACTGCAGAGCTGCGAGTGAGTCTGTACGTGTATTAATAGATGTGAAACAGGGACCCCTTAACACTGCAGAGCTGCGAGTGAGTCTGTATGTGTGTTAATACATCTGGAACAGGGACCCCTTAACACTGCAGAGCTGGGAGTGAGTCTGTACGTGTGTTAATACATCTGGAACAGGGACCCCTTAACACTGCAGAGCTGGGAGTGAGTCTGTACGTGTGTTAATAGATGTGAAACAGGGACCCCTTAACACTGCAGAGCTGCGAGTGAGTCTGTACGTGTGTTAATACATCTGGAACAGGGACCCCTTAACACTGCAGAGCTGCAAGTGAGTCTGTACGTGTGTAAATACATCTGGAACAGGGACCCCTTAACACTGCAGAGCTGCAAGTGAGTCTGTACGTGTGTAAATACATCTGGAACAGGGACCCCTTAACACTGCAGAGCTGCAAGTGAGTCTGTACGTGTGTAAATACATCTGGAACAGGGACCCCTTAACACTGCAGAGCTGCAAGTGAGTCTGTACGTGTGTAAATACATCTGGAACAGGGACCCCTTAACACTGCAGAGCTGCAAGTGAGTCTGTACGTGTGTAAATACATCTGGAACAGGGACCCCTTAACACTGCAGAGCTGCAAGTGAGTCTGTACGTGTGTAAATACATCTGGAACAGGGACCCCTTAACACTGCAGAGCTGCAAGTGAGTCTGTACGTGTGTAAATACATCTGGAACAGGGACCCCTTAACACTGCAGAGCTGCTAGTGAGTCTGTACGTGTGTAAATACATCTGGAACAGGGACCCCTTAACACTGCAGAGCTGCGAGTGAGTCTGTACGTGTGTTAATACATCTGAAACAGGGACCCCTTAACACTGCAGAGCTGGGAGTGAGTCTGTACGTGTGTTAATAGATGTGAAACAGGGACCCCTTAACACTGCAGAGCTGCTAGTGAGTCTGTACGTGTGTTAATAGATGTGAAACAGGGACCCCTTAACACTGCAGAGCTGCGAGTGAGTCTGTATGTGTGTTAATAGATGTGAAACAGGGACCCCTTAACACTGCAGAGCTGGGAGTGAGTCTGTACATGTGTTAATAGATGTGAAACAGGGACCCCTTAACACTGCAGAGCTGGGAGTGAGTCGGTAGGTGTGTTAATAGATGTGAAACAGGGACCCCTTAACACTGCAGAGTTGCGAGTGAGTCTGTACGTGTGTTAATAGATGTGAAACAGGGACCCCTTAACACTGCAGAGCTGCAAGTGAGTCTGTACGTGTGTAAATAGATGTGAAACAGGGACCCCTTAACACTGCAGAGCTGCGAGTGAGTCTGTACGTGTGTTAATAGATGTGAAACAGGGACCCCTTAACACTGCAGAGCTGCTAGTGAGTCTGTACGTGTGTTAATAGATGTGAAACAGGGACCCCTTAACACTGCAGAGCTGGGAGTGAGTCTGTACGTGTGTTAATAGATGTGAAACAGGGACCCCTTAACACTGCAGCGCTGCGAGTGAGTCTGTACGTGTGTAAATACATCTGGAACAGGGACCCCTTAACACTGCAGAGCTGCTAGTGAGTCTGTACGTGTGTAAATACATCTGGAACAGGGACCCCTTAACACTGCAGAGCTGCGAGTGAGT
>BROE01000015.1:9727440-9738528 GCA_036571765.1 Plecoglossus altivelis
AGAGAGGGAGGGAGGCAGAGAGGGAGGGAGGCAGAGAGGGAGGAGGCAGAGAGGGAGGGAGGCAGAGAGGGAGGCAGAGAGGGAGGGAGGCAGAGAGGGAGGGCTCTTTACTCTCCTCAGTTATTAGTTCATTTTTCCGTCTTTCTTCTGAAAGACAAGTGAAAGATGAAATGTTCACCAACGCACACTGATGAACCAGAGAGAGCTCTGCTGGGAAACACACACACACACACACATCAACACACACACACATTACAACACACACACACACCCATCTGATACCACAGTAGTTGCTAAAAAGGTTTTCTCCTGTTAGCCAAGGACGTGGTCAGTTCCGTAGTCTCTCTCTCGCTCCTCTCTCTTCCCTTGACTGGCCATGTTATGGATTCTATTTCCTGTGAACACGAACACTGGTTCTGACGCACAGAATCTCACTGTGTTTAGTCAGGATTGGATTATTCTTCTTCTCTTGTTCTTCTTTGCAGTTAACTGTGCCTTGACTTTGACACAACAGACGCAACAAGAGTATTCGCAGCGTGGGAGAGGATTTGAATAGAAATCAAGTCAAATTGAAGTTTCACCAAAACCTCTTTGGATGCAACACACACACACACACAAACACACACACATAAAATGTGTTGTGGTGATGGCAAACTGCCCAGACAAGGACACCAAACAATAACTGATTCAAAAATCATGAAAGTTCACGTCTCACACACACACACACACTCTGTAACCACACACACACACACACACACACACTGTAACCCCACACACACACACACACTCTGTAACCACACACACACACACACACACACTGTAACCACACACACACACATACACACTCTGTAACCCAACACACACACACTCTGTAACCACACACACACTGTAACCACACACACATACTGTAACCACACACACACACTCTCTGTAACCACACATCATAGGTTCTTATCACGACAGCACTGTTAACGGGCATCAGCATGCTACATTCGTACGATACACCACTCGTGTTGAAGCCCAAATCTCATGGATCGTGGACGATGCGTGTATTATCCACATCACTCACATCTTTTTTGTAATCCACTTATCGAGCTACATTGTGGAACGTGGTAGACCACACACGTACTACTACTTCTTCGTGGTTTTTGATTGTTTGTTTGTTGTTTACATAGCACCATCACACGTCTAATCTCTCTTTGGCACGATACATGTACAGTAGTATCTACTGTGCTTCGTTTTTGGGTGGTGCTTTTGGGTGTTTGTGAACAGGACACCCTATTCATCTGTTCTTTTGTACCTACAGATGCAGGTATGAGAACCTGGGTTACGACTTTCCACGGCATGTTGACAATATTGTACTTTGCTGGTATCAGATGCTGGGTTGGGAAGTATACGTGTGGAGACACCCGACACACTACCTGGATCAGAGTGCTCTCAGTAAATCTTACAGCGTCACACATACATTACTACCTACAGATGCAGGTTGAACTTACATTTACTCCATCTGTTCTTTTATCTGACAGTGAGTTATTGCTAGGAGTCATGATTCACCCACACACACCTACATGATGCGGAGTAACTGACACTCTCTACTACACTACCAGCAGGATGTTGCATATTCTACACTCACACAATCTTACCTACAGATGCAAGTAACTACCACTTTCACATACTTACCTACAGATGCGTAACTACACCTCCACACGACTACTACTGATGCAGTAACTAACCCAACACAAACTGTAGTTACAGAGTTTTTGCTGGTGGTTAAATCTTATCGACCCAGCTACTCATTCTTCCTACTATTTTAGTGATGTGTTCTTAATAATACTTGATCCCTTCATCATCAGCTTATTGTTGTTACAGATATATTGGTTTGGATGCCTGGGTTGTGATAGTTACTGATCTCACACACTAGGGGTGTACAGAGTTGCCTTGGGAGTATAACTACACTGCTACACACTAGGTTACAGATTGTGGGCTCATCATTGTATGAGTAGATCTACACCCACACACTACCTACAGATGCAGTAACTACACCCACACACTACCTACAGATGCGTTAGTTAACTACACCTGCGACACACTTGATCTTACTATGTAGTTTGCTGAGGGTAACTACATCTTGCACACCTGAGCTACCTACTCGAGAGTAGTTATGTTCTCGTGTTAGTTAAAACGATGATCGATGTCTCTGCTCAATTCAACAAGGCGTCCTGACCTACCTGTGTGGACTTTATTGCTCTCTTAGATAACTATTGCATCTCTGGCACATCACTCTTCTCGGTACAGATGGGGTGCAGTAACTACACCCACACACTAGTTACAGATGCAGTAACTACACTCACACGACTGATGGTGTGAACAGAATGTGTGCTGGAGTGATAGATGCGTACACTTCTAGCACACAGCCTATAGATTGCTGTTGTTGGGTACGATGTAGTTATTTAATGCTACACCCGACACAATGCTTTAGGTAATATGTTGTTGCGCCTCGATTGATTAACGTAACTACTCACACGGACTAGTACAGAATTGGCAGGTAAGGGTCGTACACCTCTGTACAGCCTGACTAACACTACAGTAAGCTTATGCATAGATAACTCACACTGCACACACGTTAGATGCGGATATTGTACTGTTCGTGTTGTAGTTGAATTACACCTCACATAAGATAGACAGACTCCCATCAAAGCAGCAGAGATTCACTGCAAGCGGTAAGTAAGATTCTCTTGGTTTGCTCGCTCTGCCAGTGCTTGAAGTGAGTTGACTCGGGACTCAGATGTTTAGGGGTTTTTTTTTATGGTTACTGTTGAAGTTTGAGTGCTACGACTGGCCACACGACCACACTTCTCCCTCCCACTCCCCCTCCCTCCCTCCCTCCCCCCTCTCCATGTCACTCCACTCCGCCAGGCTCTGGTGGCGTGGCGTTGGCGGCAGTGTCCTGTCTTCCTGACACCTCTGCTTCATTTGGCCGATGATGAGGTGTCATCCTCTGCGTCCTTGACTGGGAAGCCTCCCCCATCCCTCCCCCTCCCCTCCCTCATCCCTCCCCCTCCCTTTCCTCATACCTCCCACACACCTCCCCCATCCCTCCCCCTCCCCTCCCTCATACCTCCCCCACACCTCCCTCATACCTCCCTTACACCTCCCCTACCCCTCCCCCTCTCCCACCCCTCACAGGTGCTGACAGTTGGCACTGCTGTAGCCACAGGGACAGAAGGACTGGAGGGGTGGAGGACTGGAGGGGTGGAGGACTGGAGGGGTGGAGGACAGGAGGGGTGTAGGACAGGAGGACAGGAGGGGTGGAGGACAGGAGGACAGGAGGGGTGGAGGACAGGAGGGGTGGAGGGGTGGAGGACTGGAGGGGTGTAGGACAGGAGGACAGGAGGAGTGGAGGACAGGAGGACAGGAGGGGTGGAGGACAGGAGGACAGGAGGAGTGGAGGACAGGAGGGGTGGAGGACAGGAGGACAGGAGGGGTGGAGGACAGGAGGGGTGGAGGACAGGAGGGGTGGAGCGCTAAAGGGGTGGAGGGTTTAGGGAGGCAGAGGGGTGGAGGGTTTAGGGAGGCAGAGGGGTGGCGGGGCAGAGGAGTGAAAAGGAGTGAAAGGGAACGAGGGCTGGAGGGTCAGAGGTTCACGTTGGACTAATTTTCTCGTTTTTCTCCTGTCCCACCTCTCCTCTCTTTTCAGCCACAGCAGACATCGTCTGAGGCAACCATCAGAGCTGTAATTGCCTCTAAAGTGCATCAGCCTCCTTTTATTAAGAGCGAGGAAAGACGGGATGATGGACTGAAAATAAATGAAAAACGAAGAAAGAAAGAAAGAAAGTAAGAAAGAAAATACTGGTTTCAGGTTGAGCGTCTCTCGTTGCCCTGGGGAGTGGTTTAGCTGCGACACCATGTCAGAGCCGATGAGACCATGTTCCTGCTTCCTTATGCATGAGTCGGCGTAGCAACCGCAGATATCTGTCCCACACCAAAAGACTGGGCGGGGCAAGGCCAGTTTGACAGACAGGAGTTTAAACCATGTGACTTCCTTAGAAGAAAAGGTCGGGATCTAAAGAGCCATGGATGGTAAGCCTCTTGGGGAGTGTGTGTGTGTGTGGCTGTGTGTGTGTGTGTGTGTGTGTGTGTGCGTGTGTGCATTTAGCCTTCGTAAACAGATGTGTAGCTATCTATGTCTGAGAGATTTACACCAGGCTTCCTGACTGGCTTAGAGGAACTGCCTACACTCTACCTCGCTCTCTGTATTTCTCTCTCTCTGTATCTCTGTATCTCTCACTCCGTGTGTCTCTCACTCCGTGTGTCTCTCACTCCGTGTGTCTCTCACTCCGTGTGTCTCTCACTCCGTGTGTCTCTCTCCGTGTGTGTGTCTCTCTTTGCCCCTCTCTCTCTCTGTGTCTCTTTGCCCCTCTCTCTCTGTATCTCTCTCTCTCGCAAGCACACACATTTGCCCATGCACGTTTGCTCTGACACACACTAACAGTAATCTTACTAGTGGTAACAATTGGCTTCCACAGACCTTACTCCAGTGACTGTGTTGAAAGCCTGATTATATACATTAGATTTCTAATCAATCAATCATTCAACAGCACAACTTACAGCTGGTGGACCTGAGAGGAGTGGAGAGAGGAGTGGAGAGAGGCTGAGCTAATGAAGCTAACAGTACTGTGGGAGGGTTGGGCCACTGCTCTGGAGGCAGAGTAGGAGTGAGTCTGCCTCTGTCTTTCTACATCTGCCTCTGTCTTTCTACATCTGCCTCCATCTGCCTCTATCTGCCTCTGTCTTTCTACATCTGCCTCCGTCTGCCTATGTCTTTCTACATCTGCCTCCATCTGCCTCTATCTGCCTCTGTCTTTCTACATCTGCCTCTGTCTGCCTCCACCTGCCTCTGTCCGCCTCCACCTGCCTCTGTCCACCTCCACCTGCCTCTGTCCACCTCCACCTGCCTCTGTCCGCCTCCACCTGCCTCCGTCTGCCTCCACCTGCCTCTGTCCGCCTCCACCTGCCTCTGTCCACCTCCACCTGCCTCTGTCCACCTCCACCTGCCTCTGTCCACCTCCACCTGCCTCTGTCTGCCTCCACCTGCCTCTGTCCACCTCCACCTGCCTCTGTCCGCCTCCACCTGCCTCTGTCTGCCTCCATCTGCTTCCGCCTGCCCCTGTACACCCCTGGCGCCTGACTGAGGATGGAGGAGGGCGCCAGGTTCTCCTCAAGAAAACCCCCCAGGAGGGGAACATGGTGTGAGGGTTAGGGGGGGGAACGTGGCGTTAAGGTTAGAAGTAAAATGTTTCCTCCAGGGGTCATGTAAGGTGTGTTTACTCCAACAGCACAAGCCTTCACTAAACAACTGGACACCACAGGGGCTTGAGATTCTTAAAACAAGTTGATTCACAGGAGAGAATTACTTCTGAAAAATGTTTTTCGGTTGAAATGTCAGAAAGCAGAGTGAGTAATGCTTCAAACACCTCCTGCCTCCTCTTCCACATCTCCTTCCTCCTCTTTCTCACCTCCTTCCTCCTCTTCCACATCTCCTACCTCCTCTTTCACATCTCCTTCCTCCTCTTCCACATCTCCTACCTCCTCTTCATCACCTCCTTCCTCCTCTTCCACATCTCCTACCTCCTCTTCCACATCTCCTACCTCCTCCTCTACACCTCCTGCCTCCTCTTCCACATCTCCTACCTCCTCTTCCACATCTCCTACCTCCTCTTCATCACCTCCTTCCTCCTCTTCCACATCTCCTACCTCCTCTTCCACACCTCCTTCCTCCTCTTTCACATCTCCTACCTCCTCTTCATCACTTCCTGCCTCCTCTTTCTCACCTCCTGCCTCCTCTTCATCACTTCCTTCCTCTTCTACACCTCCTGCCTCCTCTTCTACAACTCCTGCCTCCTCTTTCACATCTCCTTCCTCCTCTATCACACCCACTGCCTCCTCTTCCTCACCATCTCAGCTGTACGCTCCTCTCCCCACCACTCCCCCCTCCTAACAATATACTGCTAAACAGTACCCACTGGTTTCCACAGCCACCCATACAGGAACAATGCAAGGCAATTAAAAAGCACTTCTAGCAGGGTTGCAATAATAATATGAATAGCAAGAACATAATAGTATGATTTATGAGGTAAATTAAACAACTATTAAATCTGCTTTCTGTTTCATCTGTGTGGAGAGAGTGAGGGAGAGGAGGAGGAGGGAGAAAGAGAGTGAAAGAGAGAGGGACGGAGGGAGATAGAGGGAGAAAGAGTGAAAGAGAGGGAGGGAGGGAGGGAGGGAGGGAGAGTCAGTTTGCAGAGGGGAAAATAAACAAAGGAAGTCTTTAGAAACAAATTGCTAAAAGCGAGTGTTGCTATGTAGATGTTTTCTAACAGTGTTTCATCTGTTAGGGTGTGTATAGACATGGCAGCTAAACGCTTACAAACACCTAGAATCACCGTCGCCCTAGTCTGCTAGTCTGAGCCCGTCTGTCTCATCCCCACCTGAGCACGCACACACACACACACACACACACACACGCTCTCTCTCTGTCACACACACTCGCTCTGTCACACACACACCCTCTCTCTCTGTCACACACTCTCTTTCTGTCACACACACATACACACTCTCTCTGTCAAACACACACACACTCCCTCTGTCACACACACACACTCTCTCTGTCACACACACTGTCTCTCTCTCTGTCACACACACACACACACACACACACACTAAAGGAAAATTGCCTCCCATCCAGGCAGGCACTAACAGCGATCTGTAAGAGAAAATGTTCTACACGACGGATTCTTTTAGCAAATATATATTAATCATGTGGCTGGGAGTTAGCGGGGGCTGGCTCGTAATCGGCATGGCCTTTTCGGCTGCCGCACTTAATTAAGTGTAGAATGGATGGAGGAGTTAGGAGAGGTGAGGGAGAGACTTGGCCGCTTCCATTCACCCGCTGGTTTACAGTACTGCCAGGGGGGCAGGGGGGGGCGGGGGGGGGGGGGCGCTAGCTTTGCACTTTCTGATTGGTGGGTTAGCAGTAAACTGTATACAGAACACACACACACACACATCAGAATACTGTACGAGGCAAGGGTAACGCGGGCAGGATACACACACACACACACACACACACATCAGAATACTGTACGAGGCAAGGGTAACGCGGGCAGGATACACCCACACACACACACATCAGAATACTGTACGAGGCAAGGGTAACGCGGGCAGGATACACACACACACACACATCTGAATACTATACAAGTCAAGGGTAACACAGGCAGGATACACCCACACACACACACACACATCTGAATACTGTACAAGTCAAGGGTAACGGAGGCAGGATACACACACACACACACACACACACACATCAGAATACTGTACAAGTCAAGGGTAACAGAGGCAGGATACACACACACACACACACACACACACACACACCTGAACGGGGCGAAGGCGGACTGAACCATGTGCAGACTGAACCATGTGCGGACTGAACCATGTGCGGACTGAACCACAGATTAATTCACTTATTGCTGTGTCATATTAGTAGTTTGATCCAAAATAGGCTGTCGTTTCATCCCCTTGATTTGATTTTGCGAATGTTGTTCAATGAATCTACACGTCATGGTTCAGACAAGACCAATGTGGCTCTCGCACCAGCTGCAAATGTCAATCACCCGTTCAATCACGAGCTATGAAACTGAGAGTCGTAGAGGTTAGGGTTAATGTCCCCACCCCTCTTCCCCCTTCCCTCACCCCCTCCCTCCCCCCCATGTCTGAAAAGGTCAAGATCAGTTCGAGGTAGACACTTTCATCAGCCAAAGCATGACATAGCTTTTATCAAACGTCAATATCAATTCAATGGTCTCCTGGTCTCTTTGTAACAAGCATTCAGGTTGGAAGGTATTAGTATTCATCTGTACTCTCCCTCTCTTCCCCCTCTCCCTCCCCCTCTCCTTCTCCCATCCCCTCTCTCTCTCTACCCTTCTCTCCCCCTCTCTACCCTCCCTACCTCCCCCTCTACCTCCATCTCCCTCCCCTCTCTCCCCCGCCCCACTCCCCTCCCTCCCCATCTCTCCCCTGTGTCTCCCACCCTCTCTCCCCCTTCTTTCCCCTCTCCCCCTTCTTTCCCCTCTCCCCCTCGTTCTCTCCTTCCAAGAAGAACTCCCAATACTGGCTGGCTGACTGTGAAACGTTCTTTTACCCGCGATCAGGCCTCCTCTTCTCTAAAAGCTTTTTACTAAATTAAATTGCACTTTCTTTCGGCTTTAGATTGAGGACAGAAAATCTCATCAACTCCCCCGAAGTTTAACTGACACGTTCGCCTCCGGGATAAGGAGCTATCTAGAATGGGTAATTACGAAGCAGGCTACACGCGCTCCCGCATCCTACCGGTCCCGTGTCCACAACACAACGTCTTCTCTTTAGAAGGGCTTTTTATCCCACCCCCCACTCCCACCACACACACACACACTCTCTCTCTCTCACACACACACTCTCTCTTTCTCTCATCGCCATCGTTCCAATTACCGGGGACGCTGGCACCGACTCCGGAGGACAACAATGACTCGTGACAGACGTATAATTACATGGCTAAAGCTAATTCAATAAACCCACTCAACGGTGATCAATCTAACTGAAATGTTTGAAATCAATGTAGGCCATATATCCCTTATTTACCATACAGGGTCCTGGTCTCTCGTCTCTCGCGCTGATGAGTTAGCCTATATTCTTCCGCTTCAACTGACGTGGTGGATCACAACACAGAACATCAGGGCACGTGTGATTATAAGATTCTAATTAGCGCGAGCGTTCGTCCAGAAGAGACTGGGTTCGTTTACAACGTTACCGTTACGTGTCCTGCAGTTCCCGGTGTACGTTTGTGTCATACACAGGGAATGTTCAGTGCGAGCTGTGATCCGGTAAACTGTAGCCAGGGAAACAGCATGTGGCTTAAGTCAACTCCGCCCGCGCGTGCCATCCAATTTCTAAAAGTACTTTTCTTTTTGCTGGATAGAAATCTGAGTTTGGGTTTTGCACCCCCAAAAAAGTAATAAATCTGTGTTGAAGCTAGTGAGATTGTATTTTAATTCGTTAAGTTTGGATACGTCATAGAAACTGGTTCAAAGTTCTAGTGAATTCTTTAGGTAGTAAATGTGTATAGACTGTATGAATACATTTTTGGACACTAAAATTAGATTATTATTCAAGGGATGATTCAGAAATCAATGCAGATGAAATCCCATTGGTCAATATAATCCGTTGGATGAAAGGTCACATTTAACCAGAACGTCAATTTCCATAAGTTTCTTACTATTTGGGACAGGGCAGCTCGGCTCGCGCAACCACACGCGCCAGAAGGTTTCAGTCCAAATGTTATCATCCATCGTAGACAAAATGTCAAACCTTTTCCATTTTTTTCCCGCCCTCTATTACCTGATTTGTTCAGATCATTTGTTAAATCAATTCAACCAAACATTAAACACGTGTAACCTATACCCCATCCTCTACCTCACCCCCCCCCCTCTCTCTCTCTCTCTCTCTCTCTCTCTCTCTTTCTTCCTCTCTCCCCTTTTACCTCACGAGCGCAAGAGCGGCTAATCATTTGAATGGGGCGTCAAAACACTCGAGAGCTACTCTGCCCCACGCGGATCGATACGGCCCACCAAATGGCCTCTCGTCGATAGAGACCGATTGGAATTCTGTGCGCGAGGAGGGCTCGGTTACATTTCATAGAGTGATCAAAGGGCGTGCTGGATCGGTAGGAACGAGATACGGGGAGGGAAAAGATCATGATTTCAGGACGCAAACACAGTTGGACTAGGGTTAGTACGGAGCAAGTCAATGTCATTTCACCTTCGGTTCCCACACTGCACATCACAACACTGACACGCGCAGACGTGGACGCGCTGGCGCGTTTGGTATTTAGTGGAGTTTTTCTAATTTGTTGACCTCGTTTTCCCTCATCCAGTGTACAGACACACACAACTGATTTACAAGAAGCTTTCCTTTTAACTGAACACCGCAAATGAGAAAACAGATGGTAGAGTAAGAGAGCGTGAGAGAGAGAGAGAGAGGGAGAGAGAGAGAGAAAGGGAGAGAGAGAGAGAGAGAGAAAGGGAGAGAGAGAGAAAGGGAGACAGAGGGAGATAAAGGGAGAGAGAGGGGGAGATGGAGGGAGAGAGAGAGAGCCTTGTATACGCAGTTTACGGACACTATTTTCTCTATACTGGCAAAGACAACACACCATCACGCCAGCACTCCGTCCTCAAAACACGGAGGTCTAATGTTCCCCCCGTGTTCTCCGTCCAGGCGGAACACCGTAAGCGGCGACGCCACAACAAACCGGAGCCCTCAGAGACGGTAAACTCCTTCAGAACAGCAGCGATTGAAATGCCCTCCACGCACTAATTCTGACACACTCCACCAACACCGCACCGCGCGGTGTAACGAGCCAGCGTCCGGTACCCCCACGCGCCTTCCTCTAGCCTCGCAGCAGAACCTCCACCGGCCCAGCGAGGGACCCAGCATCACATCCCGAAAAAGAGGCGCATCGCCGGGGTTCACATACCTTTAATGCCTCGATGTCCAGGGAAGTTGATCGGTCCATTTTGATTGATCAAAGTCCGTTGTCGATGGAGTAGAAAGTTGCAATATCTACATTCGTAGTTCTCGACCTAAACGGAACCCGGTCCTCCAACCCACGGTAGATTTTCTCAGTTTCATTCCCGTTGATCACGACTCTTCCGGTTAGTAACTGAATCGGTGGTGAGTGGAACTGTACCCAGTCTGTTAACAGCCAATTGACCATGGACAGCTACCGACAGGAAATCCCGTAACTGCAATGCAATCCCTTCTCCGGGTAGAATGGGGACGGGGTATTCCGGTTAAGTAGCGATCACACCGTCTCCGGTGCTGCGCGAGCCGCGAGCGGAAAAGCTGCAACTCCAGTCCGTTTCCTGGGCTTCCTCATGCGACAATCCTCCGACGAGTCTGTTCTGTTCCAAGATAGCATATAAAGAGGAAGAAAAGGAGAGCGAGGAGAGAGGGAGGGAGAGAGTGGGAGAGAGAGAGAGGGGGGGG
>BROE01000015.1:9752279-9757279 GCA_036571765.1 Plecoglossus altivelis
ACACACACAGGCAGACAACACACAGGCAGACAACACACACACAGCCAAACAACACACACAGCCAAACAACACACACAGGCAGCAGCATATGTGACAGGCTTGTTAATGGCAGCTGATCCATATTCATAGCTGTTTGTAATAAAGATCTGAATTAGGTTAGAGTGGCCTCTCACTGTTGTGTCCTGTAGAGGAGGGAGGGAGGGAGGGAGGGAGGAGGAGGGAGTAATAGACAGACCGTGTCGTGGGGTAGAGGGAGGGAGGGAAGGAGGGAGGGAGGGAGGGAGGGATGAAAGGGAGAAATGGATGGAGAGATGAAAGAGCCTACGTCACACAGCACTGTCCTGTTGTGATTCTAGATGTCAGCTTGCCAATACTCACAGGTAAATGTGTTAGAAAGAAGGAGGGGGAGAGAGGGGGGGGGCGAGAGAGGGGGAGAAAAGACGGGGGGAGCGAGAGAGGGGGGGCAGCGTGGATGAGTTGGTTACATAAAGAGGATGAGGAAGAAGGGTGAGAGAGAGAGGGAGAGAGAGAGAGAGGGAGAAGAAGAGGGAGAGAGAGAGGGAGAGAAGAAGAGGGAGAGGGAGATAGAGGGAGAGAGGGAGAGAGAGAGGGAGAAGAAGAGGGAGAGAGGGAGAGGGGGAGAAGAAGAGGGAGAGACAGAGAGAGAGAGAGAGAGAGAGAGAGGGAGGGAGAAGAAGAAAGAGAGAGAGAGAGAGGGGGAGAAGGGGGATATCTGTAATATCTGTGCACTCCATGACATACAAATGACCAGCTGGGAGTATATTGGATAAACACCTCCTACTGTCTCAATCTATTTACATGTAGCTCTCTCATGCCCTCTTTCTCTATCTCTCTCTTGCCCTCTTTCTCTATCTCTCTTTTGCCCTCTCTCTCTCTCTCTTACTCTCTCTGTCTCTCTCTCTCTCTTTTACCCTCTCTCTCTCTCTTACTCTCTCTGTCTCTCTCTCTCTCTCTCTCTCTCTCTTTCTCTGTGTCTCTCTCTTACCCTCTCTCTATCTCTCTCTTGCCCTCTGTCTCTCTCTCTCTTGCCCTCTCTCTCTCTCTCTTACTCTCTCTGTCTCTCTCTCTCTTTTACCCTCTCTCTCTCTCTTTCTCTCTCTCTCTCTCTCTCTTTCTCTGTGTCTCTCTCTTACCCACTCTCTGTGTCTCTCTCTTTCTCTCTCTTACACTCTCCCTCTCTCTCCCTCTCTCTCTCTCTCTCTTACCCACTCTCTGTGTCTCTCTCTTTCTCTCTCTTACCCTCTCTCTGTCTCTCTCTCTCTTACCCTCTCCCTCTGTCTCTCTCTCTCTTACCCTCTCTGTCTCTCTCTTACTGTATCTCTTCCTCCCTATCTCTCTAGTTGGTTACATATGATCAGAAGTGGAATGACTCATAGACAAGGATATGCATTTAATTGTCCATTGAAAATATGTTGTGTGCGGTATGGATTTTCTCACTTTGTACTTAAATGGTGGACTTGAGGGCAGTGAATGTAGGCTTGAAGTTATAAGAGAAAGATAGAGAGACTATATGGTAGAGAGAGAGACTATGCGGTGGAGAGAGAGAGATAAGAGGATGGAGAGAGAGAGAGACTATGGGGTGGAGAGAGAGAGATGAGAGGATGGAGAGAGAGAGACTATAGGGTAGAGAGAGAGACGAGAGGATGGAGAGAGAGAGACTATAGGGTAGAGAGAGAGATGAGAGGATGGAGAGAGAGAGACGAGAGGATGGAGAGAGAGAGACTATAGGGTAGAGAGAGAGACGAGAGGATGGAGAGAGAGACGTGAAGATGAAGAGAGAGAGATGAGAGGATGGAGAGAGAGAGAGACTATAGGGTGGAGAGAGAGACGAGAGGATGGAGAGAGAGAGACGAGAGGGTGGAGAGAGAGACTATAGGATGGAGAGAGAGACAAGAGGATGGAGAGAGAGAGACGAGAGGGTGGAGAGAGAGAGAGACAAGACGATGGAGAGAGAGACTATAGGGTAGAGAGAGAGACTATAGGGTAGAGAGAGAGACTATAGGGTAGAGAGAGAGACGAGAGGATGGAGAGAGACTATAGGGTAGAGAGAGAGACGAGAGGATGGAGAGAGAGAGACTATAGGGTAGAGAGAGAGAGACGAGACAGTGGAGAGGGAGAAAGACGTGAGGATGGAGAGAGAGACGAGAGGATGGAGAGAGAGACATGAAGATGGAGAGAGAGAGACGTGAGGATGGAGAGAGACTATGGGGTGGAGAGAGAGAGACGAGAGGATGGAGAGAGAGAGACTATAGGGTAGAGAGAGAGAGACGAGAGGGTGGAGAGGGAGAGAGACGAGAGGATGGAGAGAGAGACATGAAGATGGAGAGAGAGAGACGTGAGGATGGAGAGAGAGAGCAGTGTGTCAGTAAGAGAGACAGCATGGTGTATTGTTTCCTCTGCTTATCTCCTCTCTCCAGTCTGACTCACTCCAGCTCTCTCTCACACACACAGAGACACACACACAGAGACACACACACCACACACACACAGTGACACACACACACACACCACACACACACAGAGACACACACACACACCACACACACACGCAGACAGACAGACATGTATACACACGAAGAAGAATCTTTACTGACAACCATGGTGATGGACACCTTAGGCTAAGTACCTGCACACACAGATTATATAAACAGGGAGGAGGAGAGATACATGGGTGAGTGAGGGAGAGAGAGAGTGTGTGTGTCTGTGTGTGTGTGTGCGTGTGCGTGGTGTGTGTGTGTGTGTGTCAGTGAGAGAGTGAGTGGGAGAAATGGTTATACATTCACCAATGATCAGAAGATCATTGAGGTGGGTGGGTGGGTGAATGCAGAGATCATTGGAGCCGACCTGAAACACACACATAACCGCACACACACACACACACACACACACACACACACACACACACACACACAGTGGACATGACTCATCAAATGACCTTATGTGTTTGAGTCGAATGGAAAAGAAATGTTTGTGATGGTCAAGAGGCTGTCGGTGTTTTCATCAGAATGCTCTTGTTCATTTCCTTGCCTTCAGAGGAATGAAGACACCTGCATTGGTCTGCGTGTGTGTGTGCGTGTGTGTGTGCGTGTGTGTGTGTGTGTGTATGTGTGTGTGTGTGTGTATGTGTGTGTGTGTGAAACAGAGAGAGAGAAGGAGATTGACTCCTGTGTCTGTATTTGGTAGTGGAATGTGTGGAATGTTCCAGAATGTGGAAGACTAGCTAAAGGTGTGTTTCATCTGTAATTGGGCTCTTTCAGGTCTGTGCTCCAAAAGTGTGTGTGTGTGTGTGTGTCTGTCTGTGAGTGTGTGTGTGTGAGTGAGTGAGTGTGTGTGTGTGTGTGTGTGTGTGAGTGAGTGAGTGTGTGTGTGTGTGTGTGTGTGTGTGTGTGTGTGTGTGTGTGTGTGTGTGAGTTGTGGTGGTGGTGGTGTGTGTTGTGTGTGATGTGTGTGTGTGTGTGTTGTGGTGTTGTAGTGGTGTTGTTGTGTGTTGTGTATGTGTGAGGTGTTTATGTGTGGTATGGGTGTGGGTGTGAGTGTGAGGTGTGTGTGTGATGTGGTATCTTGTGTGTGTGTGTGTGAGTGATTGTGTTGTGTGAGTGTGTGAGGAGGTGTGTGATTGTGTTGTGTTGAGTGTGAGTGTGTGTGTTTGTGTGTTGTTGTGTTCGTGTGTGTGAGTGCTGTGTGTGCTTGTTTTGAGTGTGGAGTGTGTGTGTGGATCATGCTGTTGTGATGAGGCTTTATGCCTTTGTGCTTTGTGTGTGTGTGAGTGTGTGGTGTGTGTGTGTGGGTGTGTGGTGGTTTGAGTGTGTGTGTGTGGATGGTTGTTGTGAGTGGAGTTGTGTTGGGTGTGTTGTGTGGGGTGTGACGTGGTATCAATTTTGTGTTGGATGTGGTTGGGTGTTGTGTGAGTGAGTTGTGTGTGTGTTGTGTGTGTCTTGCTGTTTGTGTTAGTGTGAGTCTTTTTATGTGAGGGTTGTGTGTGTGTTGTGTGTGTTGTGTGGATTGTTTTGTGTGTTGTGTTATCTTGTGTGATTGGTTTGAGTGTTGTTTGTGTTTAGCTTCAACCAGGTTCGGAATTAAACTGTTCATAAACTTTCCTTGATTGTTTTCTCACAAACACCTTGTCAGAAGGTATGATTGGGAGGGGCGAGGGAGGAGAGGAAGGGACGGGTTTATGAGGAAAGGAGAGGGATATTGATGTGGAGGTTGCGAGGTGGAGGAGGGAGGGAGAGAGAGGAAGGGACGCTGAGATAAGGGAGATGTGATGGGGAGGGCGCTGATTGGGAGTGAGAGGAAGGGACGTGGGAGATTAAGGGAGATTTGGAGGGGAGGTCTGCGTGCGGAGGAGAGGAAGTGGACGTGGTTGAGAAGGGAGTATGTGAGGGGAAGGGCTGAGGAGGGAGGGAGAGTAGAAGCGGACGGAGAAAGGGAGATTGGAGGGGAGGGTGACGAGGAGGGAGGGAGGGAGGGAGGAGAGGAAGGGACGGGATGATCGCAAAAGGGAGTTATGAAGGGGAGGGGATGTGGAGGGAGGGAGGGTGAGGATGGAGGATAGGGTCGGCCTGTAAGTGAACAGGTATGTTCTGATGTGAGAGGATGGGGCAAGGTGAGTGGAGAAGAGGGATTGGAAGGAGGGGAAGAGAGGGAGATGGAAGGGAGGGGAGAGAGGGAGATGGAAGGGAGGGGAGAGAGGGAGATGGAAGGGAGGGGAGAGAGGGAGATGGAAGGGAGGGGAGAGAGGGAGATAGATTCCTCTGTCGTCAGTAGTACTGGTAGATGAAGAGAGAAAAGAGAGATGAGGAGGAGACAGAGAGATGAAGAGAGGAGAGAGAGCAGAGAGAGAGGAGAGAGAGAGACCAGAGATAGAGAGAAGAGAGAGAGATGAAGAGAGGAGAGAGAGTGTTTCCCATAAGCTTTCTTTTCCACTCTCTCCATCCGTGTGTGTGGTCAGTTAGAGCATCATTAACTGCAGTTTGATT
>BROE01000015.1:9759779-9763929 GCA_036571765.1 Plecoglossus altivelis
CATGCTAGATGGTTGTTTGTGTGTGTGTGTGGTTGTGTGTGGTGTGTGTGTGTGTGTTGTGGGTATGTGTTGTGTGTGGGTCGCTGACTCCGCTCCACTGGCATTAGAGATCTTATGGTTGCTGCATTTACTGACGAGCTATTTTTGGGTGTAGCATCATCACAACCACCATTATCTCTGTCCGACACAATCACACTATAACCAAACATACTTACCACACACACGTACACACAGTCTTACATCACTTACATCACAAACAACGTACATCACACTTTACACCACTTACACACATATTATACAACTTCCCACTATTACACACACACGCTATCACTTCGACACTCTACCTCAACAACTTACACACACACACACTTAACGACACACTGTTACGCACCACACATAAATACAACTTGCACAACCTTAACATACACACATCACACACACAAACACACTCGTACGCACACACTCGGGAGTACGCTTGCACGCACACACGTGCACACTCGACAGGCGCCACACACACACGCTTCTTACACACACACACAAAATAACCACAGCACAAAACGCCCACTTGAGATAACTAACTTTGTCAATATACCCCCATTATTAATTCATGGAACTGGATTGTACAGATCCTGTCACATAAAACATGGATGTCTGTGCAACAGACATCACAGACACACACACACAACAGTACACACACACACACAGTCTGTCACACACTCTCTCTCTGTCATGTACACACAAATGCACACACAGAAGACACAAATAAGGACCCAGTCCTTAGTCATACACACGTTCTCGCGCACGCACACACACAGATGTGTACAACACACACACACCACAACATCCAACCGTGAATTGTCTGAGTATACATTAGGTTAGTATACTTAGACATGAGATGTTGAGCGAATTGGATTCAATCCTTGTGCCAGTAAATAAGGTTGAGATACCTCGTGAACAATGAGGCGTTTATGACTTTCAGATTTGATACTTTGCGTAGATTGGACAGTGCAACTAGGTAGACAGGGTTGGTTTCTAGCACCAACACACACACACACGCACAACAACGCACAGCACACACCACACATGCCTGTGTTCAATAGGTCGTCTGCACAGACAGAGGTGCCATTCCCTTCTTTATTTATGGTCTTTGTCTGTTCGTGTTTCTACTGTGAAACAAGGCGAACCAGAGATATGAAATTCTCACTCTATGTTGTGTGTGTGTGTGTGTGTGTGTGTGTGTGTGTGTCTGTGTGTGTGTGTGTCTGTGTCTGTGTCTGTGTGTGTGACACATAAGGACAGAGTGGGATACGAAGGCAGAGTTTCTCTGGTGTAAACTTGCATGCTCAGGGAGCTGTACTGTGATCCAAATTAAAAGTTTGGAGCAGAAAGTCAGAGAGTCTTAATTCTATCTGTCATTCCTCATAGTTAGTCAGCCAACCAGTCTGTCAGCCAATCAGCTAGCCAGCCTGCAGCCAATCAGCTAGCCAGCCTGCAGCCAAATACAGACTGCCTGGCAGTCAGCCAACCATCTCTTAGTAAGACTCACCTAGTGTAGTCATTGTGTGTGTGTGTGCGTGTTTGTGAGTGTGTAAGTTTGTGTGTGTGAGCGTGTGTGTGTCTGTCTGTGTGTGTCTGTGTGTATGTGCGTGCGTGTGTGTGTCTGTGTGTGTCTGTGTGTGTGTGTGTGTCTGTGTGTGTCTGTGTGTATGTGCGTGCGTGTGTGTGTCTGTGTGTGTCTGTGTGTGTGTGTGTGTGTCTGTGTGTATGTGCGTGTGTGTGTTCCAGACAGTGACAGCTCTGTTAAGTCATTGGTGTTTCCACTGTGATCTTCACTAATTGGCTCGTTGATTTGTTATTGTTTGTTTGTTCGTCTCTTCCTGTCCCGTCGATGACAACTTCCTGTCTCAGTGTTGTCTGCTCCAATCAGAGCAGATGTCAGAGGAGTAGCGCTCAGTCGCCCTCGTTCTGTACCTGTCATCTGGTCTCTCTCTGCCTCTCTCTCTACCTCTCTACCTCTCTACCTCTCTCTGTCTCTCTCTCTACCTCTCTCTGCCTCTCTCTCTACCTCTCTCTCTACCTCTCTACCTCTCTCTACCTCTCTGCCTGTCTCTCTGCCTCTCTCTCTACCTCTCTCTCTACCTCTCTCTGCCTCTCTCTCTGCCTCTCTCTCTGCCTCTCTCTCTGCCTCTCTCTCTTTGCCTCTCTCTCTACCTCTCTCTCTGCCTGTCTCTCTGCCTCTCTCTCTACCTCTCTCTGCCTCTCTCTGCCTCTCTCTCTACCTCTCTTTACCTCTCTCTGCCTCTCTCTACCTCTCTCTGCCTCTCTCTGCCTCTCTCTCTACCTCTCCCTGCCTCTCTCTGCCTCTCTCTCTACCTGTCTACCTCTCTCTGCCTCTCTCTCTACCTCTCTTTACCTCTCTCTACCTCTCTCTGCCTCTCTCTCTACCTGTCTACCTCTCTCTGCCTCTCTCTCTACCTCTCTCTACCTCTCTCTCCCTGCCTCTCTCTCTACCTCTCTCTACCTCTCGCTCTACCTCTCTGTCTACCTCTCTGTCTACTTCTCTCTCTACCTCTCTCTACCTCTCTCTACCTCTCTCTCTACCTCTCTCTCTACCTCTCTCTACCTCTCTCTCTCTACCTCTCTCTCCCTGTCCTGGAGGAGATAGAGAGATAGGAGGCGTAGCAGCAGAAATGATTTCCCTTATTCTGCTAATGAAGCTGATCTTGCTGTCTTTGTCACCCTCACTCATTTTGTCTTATTTTTATTTTCTTTCCTCTCTCTTCTCCTCCCCTGTCCCTCTCTCCTCTCCTCTCCCCTCTCCTCCTTTCCCCTCTCTCTTCTCCTCCCCTGTCCCTCTCTCCTCTCCTCTCCCCTCTCCTCCTTTCCCCTCTCTCTCCTCCTCCCCTGTCCCTCTCTCCTCTCCTCTCCTCGCTCCTCCTCTCCTCTCTCTCTCCTCCTCCCCTCTCTCCTCTCTCCTGTGCAGACAGGCTAATGAGGAGTACCAGGTGTTGGCTAACTCCTGGCGTTACTCCTCAGCTTTCTCCAACAAGCTCTTCTTCACTGTGGTCGACTACGATGAGGGTGCTGACGTCTTCCAGCAGGTCAGCCTCTCCTCCTACATCTCTCCCTCCTCCATCTCTCCCTCCTCCATCTCTCCATCTCTCCCCTCTCCATCTCTCCCTCCTACATCTCTCCATCTCTCCCTCCTCCATCTCTCCTCCTACATCTCTCCATCTCTCCCTCCTCCATCTCACCCCTCTCCATCTCTCCCCTCTCCATCTCTCCTCCTCCATCTCTCCATCTCTCCCTCCTCCATCTCTCCCTCCTCCATCTCTCCATCTCTGCCTCCTCCATCTCACCCCTCTCCATCTCTCCCCTCTCCATCTCTCCCCTCTCCATCTCTCCCTCCTCCACCTCTCTCTCCTCCATCTCTCCCCCTCCATCTCTCCCCTCTCCATCTCTCCCCCTCCATCTCTCCCCCATCATCTCTTTTGCAGAAAGGAGAGAGCCGTCAGAAGGATGACCATTAAAAAAATGTATCACCATAGCAACGCAACCTTAGAAAATAAGTCTATAAAGTTCTGAGGTCTTTTGATCATTAACATGACAATAACTCTACTGATTTTATGTCACACACACACGTGCGCACACACACACACACACACACACACACGCACACACTGAGGAATCTATACACACAAAGACTAACATGGACATACACTGTGTGTAATTACGTCATTAAAAATGCAAATGACAGGTTATTATGCAGTCTGCTTATCGTTGTTCAAGCTCTTTCTTCATAAAGGTGTGAGGACACAATCACATCTGTGTGAGGTCTGGGTGACACACACACACACACACACACGACACAAAAAACTCTACACACACACTATACACACAAACACACACAACACACACACACACACTACACACACACACACACAAGCTACACACACACACACACTACAGACACACACACACACACATACTCACACACACACACACACATCACACACAACACACACACACACACACACACACTACACACACACACATACTCACACACACCCACACACACACACATGCACACACAAGCTACACACACACACACACACACACTACAACACACAGCACACACACACATCCTCTC
>BROE01000015.1:9791159-9793659 GCA_036571765.1 Plecoglossus altivelis
GAGAGAGAGAGAGAGGGAGAGAGAGAGAGAGAGAGAGGGAGAGAGAGAGAGAGAGAGAGAGAGAGGTGGAGCGGGTCGAACGAGCTGCCATGACTTTCTAACTTCTTTGCCTTCAAACTTTTCTGTTCAGTCAAGATGTGGCTGAATCTCCTCAGTGCCCAAGATGCCCCACCTGCTACTGGCCTGGGCTACCAGGGTGTGTGTGTGTGAGAGTGTGTGTGTGTGCGTGTGTGTCTGAGAGAGTGTGTGTGTGTCTGAGAGAGTGTGTGTCTGAGAGACAGTGTGTTTCAGAGAGAGTGTGTGTGTCTGAGAGACAGTGTTTGTCAGAGAGAGAGTGTTTGGTTGTCTGAGAGACAGTGTGTGTCAAAGAGAGAGAGAGAGTGTGTGTCAGAGAGTGTGTGTCAGAGAGTGTGTGTGTCAGAGAGTGTGTGTGTCAGAGAGTGTGTGTGTCAGAGAGTGTGTGTCAGAGAGTGTGTGTGTCAGAGAGTGTGTGTGTCAGAGAGTGTGTGTCAGAGAGAGTGTGTCAGAGAGTGTGTGTGCACGTTGTCTTGTCATCTGGACAGCTGATTGCTTGCAGCTACTTCCTGTTTCCTGGGGGAGTCTGGAAAGTGCGTCCTCCTGGAGAACTACATCCTGTCAGATCATCTCGTCACGGTAACGGTCAGGTGTAAGGGAAAGTTTTCGCAAGTGTTTTCGCAAGTGTTTCCGAGCGTTCGAGCGTATCTGTGTGTTCAGTGTCTTCAAAGCTCCACCAATCAGAGCCCAGCGGTGAAGAGGCAAGGTAATTGGAGAACCACCTTGGACGCTGGCCGTTTCATTGGCTCAAATGAAGCTGGATTACTGCGGTTATTAAAGCAAGTATCTTCAAATGGACTTCAGCATTCAGAACAATGTGACTAATGTGTCCTTAATGGAGACAAGAGTGCAGGAGTGGACACACACACATACTTACACACACACATACTTACACATACTTACACATACTTACACACACACACATACATTTACATACACACATACTTACACACACACACACACACATACTTACACACACACACACACATACTTACACATACACACATACACACACACATACTTACACACACACACACACACACACATACTTACACATACACATACGCACATACTTACACACACACACATATACTTACACACATACACACACATATACTACACACACACACCTACACACACCTGTACACACACCTGTACACACCTGTACACACATATCCATACACACACCTACACACACCTGTACACACACCCGTTCACACTGTATGAACACAGTCATACATGTACAAAATGCTGTAGTCACACAGAAACACTGCCATGTGTACACACACACTGTGAGGACACACACACACTGTGAGTACACACACACTGTGAGGACACACACACACACACTGTGAGTACACACACACACTGTGAGTACACACACACACACACTGTGAGTACACACACACACTGTGAGTACACACACACACACACTGTGAGTACACACACACACTGTGAGGACACACACACACTGTGAGGACACACACACACACTGTGAGGACACACACACTGTGAGGACACACACACACTGTGAGGACACACACACACACTGTGAGGACACACACACACACTGTGAGGACACACACACTGTGAGGACACACACACACACTGTGAGGACACACACACACACACTGTGAGGACACACAAACACACACTGTGAGGACACACAAACACACACTGTGAGGACACACACACACTGTGAGTACACACACACACACTGTGAGTACACACACACACTGTGAGGACACACACACACACTGTGAGGACACACACACACACTGTGAGTACACACACACACTGTGAGTACACACACACTGTGAGGACACACACGCTGTGAGGACACACACACACACACTGTGAGGACACACAAACACACACTGTGAGGACACACAAACACACACTGTGAGGACACACACACACTGTGAGTACACACACACTGTGAGGACACACACACACTGTGAGTACACACACACACACTGTGAGGACACACACACTGTGAGGACACACACACACTGTGAGTACACACACACACACTGTGAGGACACACACACACTGTGAGGACACACACACTGTGAGGACACACACACACTGTGAGGACACGCACACACACTGTGAGGACACACACACACTGTGAGGACACACACACACACACTGTGAGTACACACACACACACTGTGAGGACACACACACACTGTGAGGACACACACACTGTGAGGACACGCACACACACACTGTGAGGACACACACACACACTGTGAGGACACGCACACACTGTGAGGACACACACACTGTGAGGACACGCACACACACACTGTGAGGACACGCACACACTGTGAGGACACACACACTGTGAGGACTCGCACACACACACTGTCTAGCAGGATTCCTTCTTCTCATCAACCTTCAACATGACCTCATGCTAATA
>BROE01000015.1:9796159-9807167 GCA_036571765.1 Plecoglossus altivelis
AGAGAGAGAGAGAGCGAGAGAGCGATATGTAGAGAGAGAGAGTGAGAGAGAGCGAGAGAGCGAGAGAGCGATATGTAGAGAGAGAGAGTGAGAGAGAGCGAGAGAGAGCGAGAGAGCGAGAGAGCGATATGTAGAGAGAGAGAGTGAGAGAGAGCGAGAGAGCGATATGTAGAGAGAGAGTGAGAGAGAGCGAGAGAGCGATATGTAGAGAGAGAGCGAGAGAGCGAGAGAGCGATATGTAGAGAGAGAGAGAGAGGGAGAGCGAGAGAGCGAGAGAGCGATATGTAGAGAGAGAGAGTAAAAAACGGTGTTTTCAGTAAAGCACAACAAGAAGCTTTAATGAATCATCCCAGCTATTACAGTGCAGGCTGGTGGTATGTATCTGTGTTCTGTAGACAGCTAGCAAAGCCAGCTCTTTAAAAGTCCATTAGTACAGAGAATATTCAGTTTGCTTAGAGCTCCCTCAGGTGAGCTGGACAGAACAAGCCTAACGCCAGTTTTACTGCCGGTTTGATGTCCCACTAGGAGGAGGATGGAGTGGAGGAGGAGGGAGGAAGAGAGAGGAAGGGAGAGAGAAGGAGTGACAGGAGGAGGAACAGGAGGAGGAACGAGAGGAGGATGGAGGAGGGAGGAAAAGAAGATGGAGGAGGAGGAAGAGAGAGAGGAGTGACAAGAGGAGTGAGAGGAAGGAGTGGAGGAGGAAGAGAGAGAAGGAGGAGAGAGGAGGAGGAGGAGGAGGAGAGATTAGGAGGAGAAAGAGAGAGAAGGAGGAGAGAGGAGGATGTTTGGTTCCATGACTGATCTCTGTTACTGTTGCTTCCTCCCTCACTCTCTACTGTCTCCTCCTCTTCCAACATCTCTCACCCTTACCTTCCTTTCCTTCCCCCTCCCTCCCTCTCTACTGTCTCCTCCTCTTCCAACATCTCTCACCCTTACCTTCCTTCCCTTCCCCCTCCCTCCCTCTCTACTGTCTCCTCCTCTTCCAACATCTGTCACCCTTACCTTCCTTCCCTTCCCCCTCCCTCCCTCCCTCCCTTCATCCTCCCTCCCTCCCTCCCTCCCTCCCTTCAACCCTTCTCTCCCTCTTTTCCCTCCCTCCCTCCCCTCCAATCCCTTCACCTCCCTCCCTCTCCCCTCTCTCTCTCCTCCCTCTCACCCTCATCTTCCCCTCCCTCTCCCCTCCCTCTTCTTCTCTTCTGTCTGCTCCTCCTGTACCAATCGCCCTCTCTCTCCCCTCCCTCTCATCTCCAATTGGGGCTTCATGTAACACATAACTCCCTGGTAGCCGCATTCACCTAATGAACAAATGGAACACTGACATTTTGCTCGGCAGAAATTAGCAGGAAAACAACATTTTTTTCCCCATTTGCACCGTAGGTATAAATAACAATGAGTTCCTGGTTGACGAGAGCGTTGCAGTGAAGCTTCCATCTTCTCAGGCCTCACAGGGCAGGTCCTCAGCATAGCATAGCTGATGAACAGGGATACATATGTAGTGACTGGCAGGGTCATTGAGTCCTGCAGGTTCATTTCCTGGCCGGCAGAATGAACCTCCACTCTCCAAGGTACAAGCCTATTGCCTTTTCAGTTCTCCTCTCTCCTCTCCTCCTCTCTCCTCTCTCCGTCTGCCTCCCCTTCCTCCCCTCGCCTCTCCTCCTCTCTCCTCTCTACCCTCTCCTCCTTCTCCCTCTTCCTCCCTCCCCCTCTCCTCCTCTCCTCCTCTCCCCCTCTCCTCCTCTGTCCTCTCCTTCCTCTTCTCCTCTCCTCTCTCTCCTCTCTCCTGCTCGCCCCCCCTCTCTCCTCCTCTCCTCTATCTCTCCCCCCTCTGCCTCCCTCTCTCTCATCCTCTCTCCTCTCCTCCACTCTCTCCTCTCTCTGCTGGACGCTCCTTCTCCTCCTCTCCCTCTTCCTCCTCTCCCCCTCTCCTCCTGCTCCTCCTCTCACGCCTCTCGCATCCTCTGCTTCTCCCTCCTCTCTCCTCCTCTCTCCTCTCCTCCTCTGCTTCCTCTCCTCCTCTCCCTCTCCGGTGCCTCTCCTCCTCTACTCTCTCTCCTCCCCTCTTCCGTCTCGCCTCCTCTGTCGCTATCTCCTCCTCTCCCTCCAGTCCTCCTCCGCTCTCCCTTCTCATTCACTGTGTTTCAAATGGTTGAAAACCTATTTTCTAAATAAATTAAACCTGATGAAGTGTGTGTGTGAAAACCATCTGCAGGTCATGTGACCATGTGTGCCAAGATCGTTCTGTCTGATTGGTTCGTATTTATCACATCAAGAGTCTCCCTCGACAACGTAGCCTCACACAGCCCTAACGTCAGGGAGGGAGAGAGAGAGAGAGGGAGGGAAAGGGAGGGAGGGCCGGGAGGAGAAGAGGCGAGAAGGAGGGAGGGAGGTGAGGAGGGAGGGAAGGAGAGAGGATCGGAGTCTCATTTCAGAGGGAGTTAAGATAATGGAAGTCATAAATTGACAGTGTTAAGGGATAGAGGGAGGGAGAAGCGGGGAGAAAGAGAGAGAGAAGAAGAGCAGGAGGCATCGTGGTATATGATTTCAGAGCGGAAGTTGGAGGAGGGAAGTTTCTCCAAAGCCTGTTCTCCGCCCCGTGGGGAACAGAAACATCCATTACACCATCCCCTAATGGGAGACTGGCTGGACCTTATAGTAATACTGCTCCATTTCCATCAGTCTCTCTAACCCGCACTGAGACCACCATCAAGCCCTAATGCCTCTCTTCTCTCCTCCTCATCTCTTCTCGTCTCTTCTCTCGCTCTTTTTTTCTCTCTCCCTCCCACTCTCCATCTCTCTACACCCCTTCTTCCTCTCCTTTCTCTCCTCCCATCCCTCTCCCCCCCCACCCCCACACACACACTCTCCCTCTCTCTCTCCATTTGTCTCTCCCTCTCTCTCTTGCGCTCTAGAGAATACTTCCTCTCTCTCCTCTCTCTCTTTCTCTACTCCCTGTCTCTGTCTCTCCACACTCAGTATGCTCTCTCCTTTCTCTGTCTTTCTCTCCAGCTCTCTCTTCCTCTCTTTTCCACTCTTTCCCTCCTCCCCTCCCTCTGCCTCCTCTTCCTCCTCCGCCCCCCCCCCTCCCCCCTACACTCCCTCCTCCTCCTCATCCACCCCTCCCTCCCCGGCGGGCTCCAGCATTCGGTCTCGTGAAAGAAAGGTGGGTTCTTTGCTCGCAGCTTGCTGAGATGGAACTACTGCATCAACAGCAAATTACTTACATCTACTGAACTAGACGTCCATCTCAAAAGCTCCTGCTTCAGTACTAGCAATGATACACCCTCCAGAAGGCTGTGTGGTGTGTGCTGTGTGTGTGTGTAGTGTTGTTGGCTGTTCTTGGTGTTTGTTAGTGTTCTGATGTGGAGTCATTTGTGTGTGTGGTGCGTGTGTGTGGTCTGTGTGTTTTTAAATACTACGCTTCAAGTAGGCTGAAGTGTTAATCGAGTTTCTACACAAGTATTACCTCTTAGTCCTTAGGTGCTCGTCTACTTTCTACGAAAAGTAATAGACATTGAACCACAAGGTTAAAGTGATTTGAGTGTATGTGCCTGTAGATGATGTGCTTGTGTGTCGTGTGTGCTTGCGTGGTGCACGCTAGCGTGTGTGTAGTATGAGCGTGTAGTGTGTGTTCCGCGATACCTTGTTTACTTTTAATGGTCACCGATAGGGCCGTTGTTGTCTTCTGAGTCATAAAACGTGTTTTGACAGTGATCTGAACGGGTGTTGTGTTTGTGATGCGTGTGTGTGTGGTTGTGTCATGTGTGTGTGGTTGTGTCTATTTTTGTTGGGTCTTGTTGGCTGTGTGATGAATGCGTGTGTGCGCGTGTGCGTGCGTGGTGTGGCGTGTGTGTAGTTGCGTGGGTGGTTGTGTGTGTGTATGAGTACAGAAAGTGTATCTACGCTGTGATTTCTTGAGGGTTTGGGTGTGTGTTGTGTCATGTTTGTTTTTGTTTTGTTGTGTGTGTGTGTAGTGGTGTTCATGTTCTTTGCTCACTCAGGCACGACGATGGAAGGGAGTCACCCTTATGTCCATCTGGGCCCTGACCAACCGTGCTATCACCAGCTATGCTATCACCAGCTATGCTATCACCAGCTATGCTATCACCAGCTATGCTATCACCAGCTATGCTATCACCAGCTATGCTATCACCAGCTATGCTATCACCAGCTATGCTATCACCAGCTATGCTATCACCAGCTATGCTATCACCAGCTATGCTATCACCAGCTATGCTATCACCAGCTATGCTATCACCAGCTGTGCTAGGACCAGACGAGCTATCACTCGCTATGGTAGGACCACACATGCTATCACTAGTCATACTATCACTAACCATGGTATCACTAACCATGGTATCACTAGTCATGCTATCACTAGCCATGCTAGGACCAGCCATGCTATCACTAGCTATGGTAGGACCAGCCATGCTATCACTAGCCATGCTAGGACCAGTCATGCTATGACTAGCCATGCTAGGACCAGTCATGCTATGACTAGCCATGCTAGGACCAGTCATGCTATGACTAGCCATGCTAGGACCAGTCATGCTATGACTAGCCATGCTAGGACCAGTCATGCTATGACTAGCCATGCTAGGACCAGTCATGCTATGACTAGCCATGCTAGGACCAGTCATGCTATGACTAGCCATGCTAGGACCAGTCATGCTATGACTAGCCATGCTAGGACCAGTCATGCTATGACTAGCCATGCTAGGACCAGTCATGCTATGACTAGCCATGCTAGGACCAGACATGCCAGGGCAGGTAGGACAGCTGACATTACTTGCCAGGTAGGGTATAAGGGTGATAAGGGTGGTGAGAAGGAGGAGAGAGAGAGAGAGAGAGATAGATGAGAGAGAGAGAGAAGAGAGAGAGAGAGAAGAAGAAGAAGAGAGAGGGGGGGTGATATAGAAGTGGAAGAAGAGCTATTTATAGAAACACTTGATGTGATCCAGGAAGTGTAATCATCTCTCCTGTCTGCCTGTATTCCTGCACGCACACAAAAAACCACACACAACACCACATACACAACAGACAACACACACATACACACACACACACAACACAGCATCATACACAACACACACCACAATAACAATACACACACACAGCACACACCCCAAAGAGCTACATGTTCACCTCAGAGTATCTCTTGTCTAAACTGTAACTACAAGCGCATCAAGGTCCAACCAGCTGTTCTGTCGACTTCTCACAAAACACAAATACCACACACACTACAAACTACAATAAAACAAAGGGAGAAAAACAACCACAATAAAAAAAAAAATTAGGAAATCCACGCGTGTACATGAACAGACTCTTTATCAAGGAGAAATAATAAACCACAAACAAAAGTACAAAATAAAAAACTACCCCAAAAAGAATACAGAGGCATCCCGCACTCTATTATGGTGAATGGACAAAAGAAGAGAATTTATTTTTAAGAGGCCATCAAAAACGTAACATAAGGTGGAGGAGAAAAATGCGCTAAACCACCCCTGTCCATAATAATCTCATCACACTTACACCACTTTACACACACACAATCACACCATACAGCACACACACACACACACTTACACACACTTACACACTTACACACACACACACACATACACACACACACACACACACTTACACACACTTACACACACACACACACACACACACACATACATACTCTCACTTACACTCACACTCTTTAACTACTCTTCCCTGTTACAACCCCCTGCAGGTCTCTGCTCTTGTGGTGAAGATTAACTAACAACACCACGGTAATTAATCTGCAGGCCCTTAACATGGACACACACCACACACACACACACACACACCACACACACACACACACATGCACCACACACACGCTACAGACACACACCACACACACCACACACACACACACACCACACACACACACCACATACACCACACACACGCCACAAACACACACCACACATACACACACCACACACACGCCACACACACACACCACACACACCACACACACACCACACACACACACACATACACACACCACACACATGCACACACGGGCGCACACACCGCACACACACCATACACACACACACGTACCGCTAGAACAGCCTCTCGTTTTCACTCACCACACCATTGTTCCTCATGCAATTAGCCTTATAAACACACACACTGCACACACACTGTACACACACCGCACGCACACCGCACACACTGCACACACACCACACGCGCACACACCCTAATCACACACACCGCACACACACCGCACGCACACACAGAGCAGCTGGTGTCCCTTGTGTGTGGTTAGAGACTCTCTGGTGAAGTATCCCTTTTAAATGCACCACCCAACCATCTCCCTGGTGTATCTACACACACACACTACACACACTACACACACTACACACACTGCACACTACACACACATTACACACACACTACACACACTACACACACTACACACACACACTACACACACTACACACACTGCACACTACACACACATTACACACACACTACACACACTACACACACACACATACACACTACAGACACACACTACAGACACACACTACATACACACTACACACACACTACAGACACACTACAGACACACACTACAGACACACACTACATACACACTACACACACACTACAGACACACACTACACACACACTACATACACTACACGCACCACAAACACACACTACATACACTGAACACACTACACACACACAACAATACACACACTACACACACACTAAACTACACACACTACACTACACACACTACACTACAGACACTACACACACACACTACACACATACTACACACACTACACACACACACACACTACACACACTACACTACACATACTACACACACTACACACACACACTGCACACATACACACTTAATACACGCTTAATCTTAATTCCAGGTAAGTGAAAACAGGGGATATTGATCAGGTGTTTAGGGAGCTGTTTGAAGTGTTATTTTCTCTTTGATGGTTGCTTAGGAGCAGTGATTAACATACAAACTGGTTCCAGTTTAGGACTAACAAGACTTACGTAGCTGCATGGTACCGTTCTACAGGGAGGGAGGAAAGAAGGAAGGAAGGAAGGAAGGAAGGGAGGAGGGAGGGAGGAAGGCAGGCAGGCAGGCAGGCAGGGAGGGAGGCAGGCAGGGAGGGAGGCAGGGAGGCAGGGAGGCAGGGAGGCAGGGAGGGAGGGAGGCAGGGAGGCAGGGAGGCAGGCAGGCAGGGAGGCAGGGAGGGAGGCAGGGAGGCAGGGAGGGAGGCAGGGAGGGAGGCAGGCAGGGAGGGAGGGAGGTTTCATCAGTGTTGGTGTTGTAGAGGTCCAGAGACGGAGGTTGTGTGAAAGTCACCATGTACAAGATCAAATAAAACTATTAATCTCGATGGAAATTTAAACTTCATCATAACTTTTATTTATCTTCACGGAGGTCAGATCGATGTTTCCAACTTGACAAAGCACTCCTCTGAGACAAGTCTATGATAATCAAACACTCCTGTTTGTTTTTGTTTACTAAAGTAATGATGGGATGGAAAAGGTTTCCACGGTAACACACATGGGGACTGTTGTGAACTGCAGCCGTGGCAACCAGGAGTCGACTGTCTTTCCATAGAAAGAACACATACACACCTGTAAACACACACCTGTAAACACACACACACACACAGCTGTAAACACACACCTGTAAACACACAGCTGTAAACACACACCTGTAAACACACACCTGTAAACACACGCACACACACAGCTGTAAACACACACCTGTAAACACACACACACCTGTAAATACACACACCTGTAAAGACACACACCTGTAACTACACACACCTGTAAATACACACCTGTAACACATAATCTTAGTGTGCTGCTGTCTCTGTCAGTTTGTGTAATGATTTTCTGAGCTGGTTGCCGTTAGTAGCCAATACATTTCATCTCTAGTTTTCTTATTTCTGTTTTTGATTCTGTGTTTCTGAGGAACACTTGCTAGCACCCTCACAGACAAGCAGACAGACAGACATGCAGACAGACAGGCATGCAGACAGGCATACAGTCTTGCAGATCCGAGAGGCATGCAGACAGACAGACAGACAGACAGACAGACAGAACAGGCAGACAGACAGACAGACAGACAGACAGTCTTGCAGACAGAGAGGCATGCAGACAGACAGACAGACAGACAGACAGACAGACAGACAGACAGGCATGCAGACAGGCAGGCAGGCGGGCAGACAGACAGACAGACAGACAGACAGACAGAACAGGCAGGCAGGCAGGCTGGCAGGCAGGCAGGCAGGCAGGCAGACAGACAGACAGGCAGACAGACAGGCAGACAGACAGGCAGGCAGGCAGGCAGGCAGGCAGGCAGGCAGGCAGGCAGGCAGGCAGACAGACAGACAGGCAGGCGGGCATACAGACAGACAGACAGACAGAACAGGCAGGCCCCTCCTCCTCTCCCTTCTTCTCTTTCAGAGAGCAGCAGTGACAGGAGAAGAGGAGAGACATATTCTGTGTCTGGAAGGAGGGCAAGGTTACATGTGTGGAGGGGTGGCAGGTGTGTGTTGTGTGTGTGTGTGTGTGTGTGCGCGTACATGTGCAGTGTGTGTGTGTGTGCGTGTAGTGAGTGTGTGTGCGCATACGTGCGTGCGTCGGTTGTTTGTGTGCGAGTACATGTGGTATGGTGTGTGTGCGCACGTGCGTGCGGTGTGTGTGTGCTCCTACATGTGTTGTGTGTGTGTGCGCGTACATGTGTTATGTGTGTGTGCGCGTACATGTGTTGTGTGTGTGTGTGTGTGCCTGGGTACATTGTCATGCAGCAGAGAAGAGTCCTGATGTTCCTGATCCATTATAAATGTGCCCTTGTGGACCAGAGAGACAGAGAGAGAGAGACAAATATATAGAGAGAGCCATACAGAGAGAGACAGAGAGAGACATACAGAGAGACAGAGAGAGATAGACAAATAGAGACAGAGAGACATACAGAGAGAGACAGAGAGAGAGAGAGAGAGAGAGAGAGATATGTAGTGAGAGAGACATACAGAGAGAGAGACATACAGAGAGACAGAGAGAGAGAGACAAAGAAAGACATCATGATACTTGTTAGTAAGGCTTCTCCTTAGTAGATCCTGAGATTTTGAGTGAAAGATGGTTTCTTCTCCCAGAACCTGCCAGGGCCAAGCCTGTCCTAACCTCCTGTCCTAATCTCATGCCCTAATCTAATGTCCTAATCTCATATCTTAATCTCATGTCCTTCCAAGAGTCCAGTGCAGAGAGCTGTCTGAGACATTCACACAGTTAAGATAGAACTAATGAATATGAAATCATGAAATCCAATGCATATCGAATAGATTCATCAAGCATCATTCTCTCACCTCCTTCTCTGCCTCTCTCCCCCCCTCTGCCTCTCTCTCCCCTCTCTGCCTCTCTTATCTCCCTCTCTGCCTCTCTCTCCCCCCCTCTGCCTCTCTCCTCCCTCAATGCCTCTCTCTTCCCTCTCTGCCTCTCTCTCCCCCCCCTCTGCCTCTCTCTCTCCCCCCTCTGCCTCTCTCTTCTCTATACGTATTTATAATCTGTAAGTCTGAAAAATAATTCATAGGATTCCATATATTATTTCATACCAATGCTTCTTTTTACCTCATTGAGTTTCATTAAATTTAGTTTCACTTTGCAAAAAAACCTTTTTCTGAGTAACTGTACCTAGAAGCTAAACCAGTTTATAATTCATCATTTCCCAGACAAAGATTTATTTCATCCAATTAATGAGAAACTCATGTGACACTGGGAAGGAACGCAATCATTTTCCTCCTTCACCAGTTCTCTCTCTCTTCCTCTCTCTCTCCACCTCTCCCTCCCTTTCTCTCCCGTCCATTTTTTCCCTCTCTATCTCTCCTCCTCTCTCTTTCTCTTCTCTCTCGTTCACTCTCAGACACTTAATTCTGGTCCTGTAATCAAGGTGATAAAGTGTATAATGAATCCCCTGAACTTTTGAACCAGGATGTCAACTCAGAGTCTTATATTTCAGAAGCACAACTTTCCACCTGCAGGCTCAGCAGCAACCCTCACTATCACTCTCTATTTATCTCTCTCTCTCTCTCTCTCTCTCACTCGCTCTCCTCTCTTCCTGTCTCTCCCTCTCTCTCTCTCTGTCTTCACTCTCCCTCTCTCTCACACAAAAACACACACACACTCTCTCCTCTCTCTCTCGTCCTCTCTTCTCATCACTAACTCTCTCTCTCCTCTCTCCTCCTTCACTCCCTCTCTCCTGTCCCTCTCTTGCTCTCTCTCCCGCCGTACTCTCTCTCTCCCTCTATCACCTACTCGTCTCTCTCTATCTCTCTCTCTCTTCACTATCTCTCCCTCTCTCTTCGTCCTCCTTCACCCTAGCTTCTACTACTCTCTGTCTCTCACTATCACTGTCTATCTCTCTCTATCACAGTCTCTCCTCTCGTCTCTCTAGTTCCCGCTGCTCTCGTACCTTCCTACGTCCCCACTCGCGTCTATGCTCCCTCTCTAACTTTCTCTGTCCCTCTCCCTCCCCCTCTCCCCTCTCCTAGAAAAACTCCACCCCTCCCGAATCGGGCCCTCTCCACCCTCTCTCTCCTCCTCTCTCTCTCCCTCCAGCATCACGCATTAATCTCTCCTCCTCTGCCTCACTAACTCCCAGCAATGTGTCCGATCCCACGTCCTCCACTACAGCGCCACCCCTACATCCACTCGCACCTCCCAACCGCACTCACCCTACTCGGCACCCCCCAACCCTCCTCTCTCTCTGTCCCCGCAGACCTATCCCCGATCCCCTCATCTCACCTCCGCTCACACCACTCACGCCACCCGTTCCCCTTACACCCTCCCACTGACGTCGCCCCATCACTGCGTCTTATTCTCTCTTATTTTATCTCTCCATCTCCTCAGACCTCTCCGCCCCCCCTCCCCGCATCCGTTCCTTCTTGACGTTCCCATCCGCTGTCGTGCACCTGTA
>BROE01000015.1:9807911-9815411 GCA_036571765.1 Plecoglossus altivelis
CCTCCCTTTCTCTCCCGTCCATTTTTTCCCTCTCTATCTCTCCTCCTCTCTCTTTCTCTTCTCTCTCGTTCACTCTCAGACACTTAATTCTGGTCCTGTAATCAAGGTGATAAAGTGTATAATGAATCCCCTGAACTTTTGAACCAGGATGTCAACTCAGAGTCTTATATTTCAGAAGCACAACTTTCCACCTGCAGGTGTGCCAGCTCAGCCAGCAACCCCTTCACTATCACTCTCATATTTTTATCTCTCTCTCTCTCTCTCTCTCTGTCTCTCTCTCTCTGTCTCTCTCTCTCTCTCTGTCTCTCACTATCACTGTCTATCTCTCTCTATCACTATCTCTCTCTCTCTCGATCTCTCTGTGTCTCTCTCTCGTGATCGAACATATCTCTCTCTCTCCTCGTCCCTCTATCTCATCTCTCTGTCTCTCTCTCTGTCTCTCTCTCTTCTCTCCTCTCTTCATCCTTGATTCTCTGCATCTCTCCGTTCTCTCCTAATGCTCTCTATCACTACCCTCCTCTCTCTCATCTCCTCTCATCCTTCTAGCCCTATCACTATCCTCTCTCCTCCTCACTATCACTGTCTGATCTCTGCGTCTTTGTGGATCAACTATCTCTCTCTCATCTAATCTCTCTATCTCTCTGCCTATCCCATCATCTGTCATCTCTCCTATTTCTCCTCTCCTCCTCTCTTCTCTCCTATCCCACACTCAGTCTCTCTCGTCTCTCTCTCTCTCCGCCCTACTCTCCTCTCTCTCACTCTCACACTGTCTATTCGCTCACTATCATATCCTCTCTCTCTCCTATCTCTCTCTCTCCGCTATCCACTGTCTATCTCTTTCTCTATTTATCTCTCTCTCTCACTATCACTGTCTATCTCTCTCTATCACTATCTCTCTCTCTCTATCTCTCTCTCTCGCTATCACTGTCTATCTCTCTCTATCACTATCTCTCTCACTATCAATATCTCTCTCTATCTCTCTCACTATCACTCTCTATCTCCCTCCCCCTCTATATCCTCCCCCCTCTTCTCTCCTTTCTCCCTCTTTCTCTCTCTCACTATCACTCCTATCTCTCCCTTTCTCTCTCACCTAATTCACCCCCCCCCCTCTCTCTCTCTCCCTCTCCTGTCTGTCTCTATCTCTACCTCTCTACCATATCCGGATGGACAGATGAGAGTATTTGTATTTGTGGTGGTGTGTATGTTTGTGTATGGTGTATTGTGTAGTGTGTGTGTATGTGGTGTGTGTGTGTGTGATGTGTTATTTAACTAAATACCGTTTCTTTGACGTGTGTAGATGATGTTACTGAGCTCATGGGAACGCTGACGTGTGTGTGAGTCACATTCCGGTCGTGCTTCTCTCCTCTTGCAACACACCACATCACTCCACTCCACACCACACCACACACATCCTTACACACACACACACACATTCTACACACACACCACCACCACACATTACACACACACCACACACATCTACACACACACACACAACACACATCTACACCACACACATCTACACACAACACACACATCTACACACACACCACACACACCAGGACACACACACACACTCACACATCTACACACACACAAACACACATCTACACACACACACACACATACACACACCCATCTACATCCACACACACCATCTACACACACACACACACAACACACATTTTCAACACCACAACACACATCTACACACACACACACACACACATTACACACACACACACCACAATATACCACACACACAACATCTACACACACACATCTACACACACACCTACACACACATACTACACACACACACAATCTACACACCCACACACAATCTACACACACACACACACCACACATCTCACACACACGCAGGTAAACCACAGAACACACAACCATTAAAGACACAGCCATACTCCCACACCTTCAAAATTAAACAGGCCGATGAACACAACGTTAATACACCACCAACTCCACACACACAAACCCCCAAACACACACACACAGACCAGCACACAACACACAATACCCAAATCCACACCAGCTACCCACAAACAACAACCACACACACCCAACACACACAACCACAACACAACCACATCCCACACCAACCACACCCCACCACCCACCCCTCCGCCTACGTCACACACCCCCAGAACCCGACACAGTCAAATTGCCGACACAGAACCAACCACGCCCTACAGAAAGCGACCTCAACTCTACATGAAACCCAACAATGGACAAACACACCCACACTTGCCTCAGAGACTACCACGATATCACCACCACACCCGACATCCCAACCACATAATCTACCAACAAACCACACACACACACCACACAACAGCATTTATATATGACTATCGGCTCGCACAGCGGTTAGTTAAGTCCCCAGTCGCATACTTCAGTTGCACCCTGTCTCCTCCCGATGCCAGAAAGCAATCTTTCAGTCCCCCCCATTTACCTCCCTCATATCAAATACCTGCCCCAGCATCCCCAACGTACCTCCCTGGCCCTCGCAGCTCCAACATCCGTCCCTCCCGCGCTTCCCCACCCCTCACACTTCCACATCCTCCACGTCCCCCACTCCCTTCGCAGGTGCCATCCCCCTTTCGTCTGCACCCTCTTTCCATCCCCCCCATCCCTAGTGAGACCACTCTCCCTCCATCCTGTGGGATGTATACTGTATCCCTGTCCAGTAGTACAAGAAGAGTCCTCCATGTTTCTTCTATCTTGCATGACAATATTGAAATTCCCCAATGGAAAGAACTTTGGTGTCAAAGTAAGTTAGGACTGTGGATTGTGGTGTGTCTCTTCGTTGTGCAGGTGGGCGCTGACTGTGGGTGGGGAGAGAGAAGATGGAGTCAATTCCAGTCACTTGTAAGCAGGCGCAAGCGCAAGGGGCATTGCGGCAAGGGCTTGGGACTACGGGTCTGGGCTGGGCTGGGCTAGTCTGGCAGGGCTGGGCTGGGCTAGTCTGGCAGGGCTGGGCTGGGCTGGTTTAGGTGTGAATGTAGACTATGTGTAGTCTGTGTAGAAACACCGCCCATTAAGAGCTGTCAGCCCATTGGTACATACCAATGACTAGCAGTTAACAGCTACTTTACAAGGTATAGGTATCTGTACTGATCGATATGAGCATGTCTTGTACTGTGTGTCTACGATGAGTTGTGTTGTTTTTCTACGTGCGTGGGTGTGCTGTGTGTGTTGTCTGCGGTGCATACTCTGCCTCTGGTTCTGATTGTGTACTTGCGTTCTACGATGATCTCTGCGGTGCGTTGTGTGTGTGTGTGTCTGTGTGTGTCTGTGTGTGTGTGCCTGTGTGTTGTGTGTGGTCTGCGTGTGTGATGTGTGTCTGTGTGTGTGTGCCTGTGTGTGTGTGCGTCTGTGTGTGTGTTGCTGTTTGTGTGGAGCTGTGTCTGTATATTGTGTGTCTGTGTCGTGTGTGTGTGTCTGTGTGTGTTGTGTGATGTCTGTCTGTGTTGTGTGTGGGTGTTCTATAATGAGCTGGTGTGTTGTGTTTGTGTCGTGTGTGTGTCTGTTGTGTGTGTTGTGTGGGCATGTGTGTATATGCTAGTGTGATGTTCCCACAGACAGCAAGGTCCACTGCCTCTCTCTTATCAGACTCTTGCTGTCCTGGTCACCCTGACGACAGTTGCCGCCTGGATTTGAGTGACAGCTGCTCACCCTGGCAACAAATATGTTGGAGGCAGGCAGGCAGGCAGACAGGCAGGGAGGCAGGCAGGCAGGCAGGGAGGCAGGCAGGCAGGCAGGGAGGCAGGAAGGCAGACAGGGAGGCAGGGAGGGAGGGAGGGAGGGAGGCTGGGAGGCAGGAGGAGGCATGGCAGGCAGACAGGCAGGGCAGGGAGCAGGCATGCGAGGGCAGGAGCGAGGGAGGCGAGGGAGGGAGGGAGCGATATGGAAATTAAGAGAGAGAGAGAGGGAGGCAGGAGAGGAGGGAGGAGGGAGGAGGGAGGGAGGGGCGAGGGAGGCGAGGGAGCAGCCAGGCAGGCAGGCAGGCAGGCTGGCAAGGGCAGGCAGGCAGGCAGGGAGGCAGGCAGGCAGGGAGGCAGGAGGGAGGGAAACACAATGAGGAAAAGAAGTCTAAACACCCTGCTAGTTTGCTAGTTCTCCCACTAGGAAATCATGCAGGGGTCTGAAATTGTCATCGTAGGTGCATGTCCACTGTGAGAGACATAATCACACAAAAAATCCAGAAATCACAATATATGATTTTTTAACTATTTATTTGTATGATACAGCTGCAAATAAGTATTTGAACACCTGTCTATCAGCTAGAATTCTAACCCTCAAAGACCTGTTAGTCTGCCTTTAAAATGTCCACCTCCACTCCATTTATTATCCTAAATTACATGCACCTGTTTGAGGTCGTTAGCTGCATAAAGACACCTGTCCACCCCATCCAATCAGTAGGAATCCAACTACTAACATGGCCAAGACCAAAGAGCTGTCCAAAGACACTAGAGACTAAACTGTACACCTCCACAAGGCTGGAAAGGGCTACGGGGAAATTGCCAAGCAGCTTGGTGAAAAAAGGTCCACTGTTGGAGCAGTCATTAGAAAATGGAAGAAGCTAAACATGACTGTCAATCTCCCTCAGACTGGGGCTCCATGCAAGATCTCACCTCATGACGTCTCACTGATCCTAAGAAAGGTGAGAAATCATCCCAAAACTACACGGGAGGAGCTGGTCAATGACCTGAAAAGAGCTGGGACCACCGTTTCCATGGTTACTGTAGGTAACACACTAAGACGTCGTGGTTTGAAATCATGCATGGCACAGAAGGTTCCCCTGCTTAAACCAGCACGTGTCCAGGCCCGTCTTAAGTTTGCCAACGACCATTTGGATGATCCAGAAGAGTCATGGGAGAACGCCAAAGGTCATTATTCTATGAAACGTGTTTGGAGGAAGAAGAATGATAAGTACAATCCCAAGGTGTGTGTGTGTATGCGTGTGTGTGTGTACGCGCGCGCGTGTGTGTGTGTACGCGCGTGTGTGTGTGTGTACACGTGTGTGTGTGTGTGTGTGTGTGTACTCATGTCTGTGTGTGTTGTACGTAGTTCATTTTTCTGCCTTTAAGCTTCAAGAGCAACGATATGCTGCATTTCCTCTCCAAGCAGCTCCATATTTCAGCGTCATGTGGATAAATATATCAAACCAGACTGCTTGGGGTTTAGACGTCATGTAATTTGGGTCAACATTTTTCTTTCTGTTTTTGCAAACATGGCTTTTCTCATATCTGCTTAGCCACAGTGGAATAAGCCTACCTCATCAGAGTTCAACATACCCTCTAATGCCTGCTCACACACACACACACACACACACACATACACATGCTCACACAGACACACATACACACACACACACTCACACACACACACATACACACACACACACATGCTCACACACACACACACGCACACACACACACACATGCTTACACACACACATGCTCACACATACACACACACACATACACACACACACACACACACACACATGCTCACACACATGCTTACACACATACTCACACACACATGCTTACACACACACACATGTTCACACACACACACACACATGCTCACACACACACACGCACATACACACACACACACTTACTTACACACACACGTAGACACATGCTCATACACATACACACACACATGCTCACACACACGTAGACACATGCTCACACACACGCACATACACACACACGCAGACACATGCTCACACACTCTCTAACGCACAGACCCATTAGTCATATCCTGTGGTCTGAATTTGCATTGTACTCTAAATCAACAGGGTTTGAATAAAGTGAGAGTGTGTGCACGTGCGTGTGCACGTGCGTGTGCACGTGCGTGTGCACGTGCGTGTGCACGTGCGTGTGCACGTGCGTGTGCACGTGCGTGTGCGTGTGTGTGTGTGTGTGTGTGTGAGAGAGTGTGTGTGCGTGTGTGTATGTTAAACTCCTACCTCTCATTTGCAATCACCTCTATCTGACACTATGGTACATGGCTTTGGGGCATCGGAGCACACACACCGCACACAAACCACACACACACACTGCACACACACCGTGCACACAAAGCATGCACACACCGCACACAAACCACACACACACACTGCACACACACCATGCACACACACCACACACACACTGCACACACACCGTGCACACAAACCACACACACACACTGCACACACACCATGCACACACACCACACACACACTGCACACACACCATGCACACACACCACACACACACTGCACACACACCGTGCACACAAACCACACACACACCGCACACACACCACACACACACACTGCACACACACCGTGCACACACACCGTGCACACAAACCGCACACACACCGCACACACACCACACACACACACTGCACACACACCGTGCACACAAACCACACACACACTGCACACACACCGTGCACACAAAGCATGCACACACTGCACACACACCGTGCACACAAACCACACACACAAAGCACGCACACACCGCACACACACCGTGCACACAAACCATACACGCATTGCACACACACCGCACACACACTGCCATCTACTATTTACACAGGGTGGAGAACACCCAGGTTGGCATTTGAAAGGAAATGGTTTGAAAGCGTAAACACACATGCATGCCCTCAGCCCCCGGCCCTCGCCCCCCCCCCGTCCACTGCCCCCTCGCTCTTCCTTCACACACCACAACACCGCACACACCTCTTCTTCCTCTTCCCTTCACACACAACAGCACACGTACACACACCTCTTCCCCCCTCCTTCTACACACACACACGTAACACAGTCACTCTTCTCTCTTCTACACACACAACACACGTACACACACCTCTTCCCCCCTCCTTCTACACACACACACACACTAACGTAACAACACCTCTTCTCTTCTTCCTTCCAACACATCACACACAGACAAACACCACAGTCTCTCTCTCCTTCACAACACCACACAACGTACAGCACACCTTCTCTCACTCCTTCTACACACACACACACACACATCCTCTTCCTCTTCCTTCACCACGACACCACGTACACCACCTTTCTCTCTTTCTCAAACACACACACACGTAACACATCACCCTCTTCTCCACTCCTTCTACACACACACGTGCACACACACACACATAAACTCTTTCTCTGCTTCTCACTACACACACACACGTACACAACCTCTCTCTCTGCCTTCAAAACACACACACAGGTACACACACACATGCATATATGCACACATACACACATGTCAAACACACACACACCCTCTTCTCCTCTTCCTCACCACGTACAACACCTCTTCCAACCCCCCTCCTTCTAAACACACCACACACACACCTCTTCTCTCCCTCCTTCAACACACACAGACACCAACACCTCTTCTCTCTCTCTCTACCCCACGAGAGAGTCTTCTCTCTTCCTTACACATACACACACACGTA
>BROE01000015.1:9817911-9822177 GCA_036571765.1 Plecoglossus altivelis
CTCCTGATGTCTGGGAGGGTACATGGCCAAACCTATTTTCCACCTTCCTTCTCTCCCTCCCTCCCTCCCTCCCTCCCCTTTTCTCTCCCTCCTTCCTTCCTTCTTCCCTTTCCTCCCTTTTTCTCTCCCTTCAACCATCACCCCTGCTCACTGTCTTGGACAGTCTTGCTGTTGGGTTACATACAAAAATAATCAGCCTGAGGATGACATTGAGAGAGAGAAAGAGAGAGATACAGAGAGATGGGAGAGATGGGAGAGACATAGAGAGATACCGAGAGGAGAGACAGAGAAATACAGAGATACAGAGAAAGAAGAGAGAGAGAACACTGCAGTAAAGGGGCCTGGGGGTGATGAACACACACACACTGTCAGTATTGTCCAGCCATGTCACCAGTCAGGTGGAAATAATGATAGAGCGCCACTGCCCTCTGCTGGAGAGAGAGAGCAAGAGACAGAAAGATGGATATATACAGTATATACAGTATATATACAGTATATATACATATATAGAAAGAGAGAGATAGAGACAGATATATATATATATATCTGTAGAGAGAGAGAGAGAGAGAGAGAGGAGAGAGAGAGAGAGAGAGAGAGAGAGACATCTGTTATTGAGCCCTCCAGTCCTCCCCCCTGTACCCAGCTCTGGGTGTCTCTCCCTGGGCATGGCTGCGTCTGGCAGGGGACCCCTCCCTGGAGCTTGTTGCTTTAGTGTGTCTCTCTCAGACACAGAGCAGAGGAGAGAGATTCCCTGGCATTTCCTCCAATCACATCTCATTGTTCCAGTTCTCAGCTCTGGGGGCGGGGCAGGGGAGGCTGAATAAGCCCTCCTTTCCCCTAGGGGTTGCCTGGGAAACCGTTAGTACTTCCTGGTCAAAAGGTCACCTAGGGGCCCGGGTTCCTGTCTGTTGATTGGGCGGATTGTTCCAACCAAATTGTGCTGCGCGATCACCTGACCTCTCTGACACCTGGCGGCTACCCCTACCTGTTGGCATGGCGACGACCCCTTCACCTATCAACGCAACAGGTGACATCATGATTGTCCAGCTTAGTTTGACGTTCCTCCCCCTCTCCTGTCTCCTCATCTCTTCCTCTTCGTCTCTTCCGTCCCTCTGTGCTCATCCCTCGCCCCTCGGAGTGTCTCCCTCTCTTCCTACCTGCCAGGTCGGCCACAGGAAACAGCAGTGTTCAACAGGAAGTGGTTCTCTGCTGGAGGTCAGGATCCTGGAGAGGCACCACCATTGTTCTGGTCTTCCTGTCAGTCAGAGACAAGCAGCACCTGTCTCCACCTCTCTCTTCCTCTCTCCCTCTTTCAGGTCCTGTCTGCCAGTCTTAAATGACTCCTCTCCTCCCCCTCCTCCCCCTCCTCCCAGCTCTCTCTCTACCACAAACCCTGCCTCCTCTGTACTCAGATCAGCCGAGGGTGTTCATTGGAAATCACTGCTATTGATCGTGTTACAGTCCCAGCCTTCAATACGCACTCTGTGTCCTCTGTTACTGGATTGGGGAAAAATGTGTGTGTGAGTATGTGTGAGTGTGTGTGTGTGTGAGTATGTGTGTGTGTGTGTGAGTATGTGTGTGTGTGAGTATGTGCGTCTGTGTATGTGTGTGTGTATGTGTGTGTGTGTGTGTGTGTGTGTGTGCGCGTGCGTGCGTGTGTGTGTGTGTGTGTGTGTGTGTCTTACATCCAGGTGTGTGGACACAAGGTCCTCCATTGTCTTTGAAAGTCCCACCTGTTTGTACTCAGGACTTTGATGCCTCAGTGTTAAAACGCAAACAGACAAATACAACCATGCTTTCTGCATGAAGACCTCTGGTCCCATTAGCGTCCATAGCAAAGCAAGTGAATCATGAAGTCTGTAGCATCTTTATTGGCTCAAATGAATGGAAATACATTGTGAAGGAATTCACATTATAGATGATTTTTTTAACTTAATTTTAAATTAATTTACAAATACAGAAACAATTACCGGTATCATAGGAATTAAAATGTTCAGAACACAGTCTGGCTGGTCTAAACACAGTCTGTCTGGTCTAAATACAGTCTGTCTGGTCTGAACACAGTCTGGCTGGTCTGAACACAGTCTGTCTGGTCTAAACACAGTCTGTCTGGTCTAAACACAGTCTAGCTGGTCTAAACACAGTCTGTCTGGTCTGAACACAGTCTGTCTGGTCTGAACACAGTCTGGCTGGTCTGAACACAGTCTGTCTGGTCTAAACACAGTCTGTCTGGTCTGAATACAGTCTGTCTGGTCTAAACACAGTCTAGCTGGTCTGAACACAGTCTGTCTGGTCTAAACACAGTCTGTCTGGTCTGAACACAATCTGTCTGGTCTAAACACAGTCTGTCTGGTCTAAACACAATCTGTCTGGTCTGAACACAGTCTGTCTGGTCTGAACACAGTCTGTCTGGTCTAAACACAGTCTGTCTGGTCTGAACACAGTCTGTCTGGTCTAAACACAGTCTGGCTGGTCTAAACACAGTCTGGCTGGTCTAAACACAGTCTGCCTGGTCTGAACACAGTCTGTCTGGTCTAAACACAGTCTGGCTGGTCTAAACACAGTCTGTCTGGTCTGAACACAGTCTGTCTGGTCTAAACACAGTCTGTCTGGTCTAAACACAGTCTGTCTGGTCTGAATACAGTCTGTCTGGTCTAAACACAGTCTGGCTGGTCTGAACACAGTCTGTCTGGTCTAAACACTCTCTCTGACTCGTCTCAAAAACCTAGTTCACAGATGAAGCGGAATCCGAAAGAGCAGATGGAATCGTTCCACCCAGATGAGAGAGTGACGACACAGTCCTCGTTCCCCCCTGAACTGTTTGGCTCCTCAGGGACCCAGAAACTGAAAGAAGGAAGAGCAGAACATACCTTGAGGATGGGTTTGGGTGGCAGGCTGCTATTCAAACCACGGCCGTAGGACTGCTATCAAACGTGAGTAGGCACATTGTGGGGAAAGTTTATAACTGAGGATGCAAATGTAGTAGTAGTAGTAGTAGTAGTAGTAGTAGTAGTAGTAGTAGTAGTAGTAGTAGTTTATTTGTCAATTTCTTGACATATACTGGACATATAAAGGAATCGAAATTGCGTTTCCCGCTATCTCATGCAAACAAGCATGGACAGGACAGGAGAACAATAAAAACATCAACAGGGCATTCTAATTTAAGACTATAATAAATCATTACAAACGAAAGAAAGTGCCATTGATAATAATTTAGCAGCGAAAATATTAAAAGTGCAGCGATATTATTAAAAATAACTAATATAATAAACATTCTTATTTGTGTGGGTCAGAGTCCAGAGTGAAGACCTTTTGTGTGGCGAATCAAATGTGATTTTGTAAAGAAAAAATAGGGGTGCAGATTATTCGAATAAGACAAACGCACCACATAAGAATAAGACAAGCACACCACATTAGTGAAGTGACGTGACGTATGGTCAAGTATGGTTACCCATACTCGAAATTTACCTCTGCATTTAACCCAGGGGTCTCCAATCCTGGTCCTGGAGGGCCGCTGTCCTGAAGGTTTTAGATGTTTCCCTGCTCCAGCACACCTGACTCTAATAAAGGGTCTTTATGAAGCTTCCACAGAGCTTGGTAATGGCTCATTCATTAGAATCAGGTGTGCTGGAGAAGGGAAACATCTAAAACCTTCAGGACAGCAGCCCTCGAGGACCAGGATTGGAGACCCCTGATTTAACCCATCCAAGTGCACACACAGCAGTGAGTAGTGGGCAACCGCACGCACACACAGTGAACATACACCCGGAGCAGTGGGCAGCTATTGCTCCAGCGCCCGGGAAGCAATTGGGGGTTTGGTGCCTTGCTCAGGGGCACCTCAGTCATGGTATCGAAGGCAGAGAGAGTGCTGTTTATTCACAATCCCCACCTTCAATTCCTTCTGGTGTGAGAATTAAACCAGCAACTTGCAGGTTACAAGCCCGACTCCCTAACCATTAGGCCATGACTTCCATTAGGCCACAACTTCCATTAGGCCATGACTTCCATGTCTCTCTCACCTGGTCAGACTGGTCAGACGGCTGCCGTCCACCCACACCCATTTGCCTTCTCTCTGCTGGTCATTTAGGCCGATCCACATCCAGTCGGATCCAACAATGTCTTCGAGGAATTGCTGCAATGGAGAACAGATTCGCGTTCAAAACTGTACGATTACTTTGTTAGTGACCTCTGTTGTCAGTACCTTATTTTACTTGGCAAGTTTCTCTGGTCATTAGTCTCTTTCTCTCTCTCCCCCCCCCCCTCTCT
>BROE01000015.1:9822188-9838523 GCA_036571765.1 Plecoglossus altivelis
AAGAACTCCGAAGAACAGCAATCATTGGAACTCGCACAGATTCAGTAGTCATGAACTAGACCTACCCTAATTGATTGATCAACATCATTACACACGGTCCAAAATCCTACGATCCATAAGTCACGATATACGCTCAACAATGAGATAATTGAACAATTGCAACATGCAAAAAAATCGCTCCATACATAAACATATACCGAAATGTCCTCTCAAGAAATCCGCACTCTCCTTAGCACGACATACAATCCATCTACGGACAATTCCCAAAGATCTTTGCGTAATCAAGCAATCATCTGCACGTACATACTTCAGAGTCACGCTGTTAATAGTAAAACATACCTCACACAACAAAGACCTATTAGCAAACAGGACAGATTACTTAGCCCTCAACTAAAGAGGACATAGTTCTCATAACATTGCTGAAAGGTTCGCGCACAAACTGAACAGAGTGGAAAAGGTAGGGGAAGACTTCATAATTAAAATGTTTTAACTCAGATTGAAGAGTTAACTGACCAAAGACACTATCAACTTAACGTTAACCTAAAATACCAAAAATAAACCCTGTTAAAAGCAAAAGCAATACAGTCATCATGTTAACTGATAGATTCTTAGACAAAAGCAACTTTGTATTGGGGATACTGGGCTTTCCAGGACAAGTACTGTAAATGTTAACATTGATGTTGCTTTATTCACATTCTTCAACAGTCCCTTTACTGAATACAAAATGCATACCCCTTTACACAATGCAAAGTATATATGAAGCAATACCTAACTACAAAGTCAGTGCTTCTCACGCCTCCCTCTCTCTCTCTCTCTCTCTCTCAACTGTGTCCTCTCCTCTCCCCTCTCTCTCTCCCCCTCTCCCTCTCCTTCTCCCCTCTCTCTCTCTCTCTCTCTCCCTCTCTCTCTCACTGTCTCTCCCTCCCCTCTCTCTCTCTCTCTCTCTCTCACTGTCTCTCTCTCCATCTCTCACCTGTTCCTTTTTGCTGTTTATGATCACCAGGTCTGCTCCTCTTGCCAAACAGTCCTGTCTGCTGGCAGTCCAGTTTTTAAAAGCAGTAGAGATGTAGTAATCGCTGGAGCCAAATCTCTTCCAGTCATCAGGACAGGAAGTGACTTCTGTGTCACAAACCAAAAGCATGGTTTCAAAATACCCTCAAGTATCTGACAATATTACAATATTACAATTCAAGACATTTATGAATCTTCTTCTTGGACAGCCTTTGTTTGTTAAAAATATATGTACTATACCACATAGCCTCTTCTTAAAGGCATCTCTCTCTCTGACGCTGTTGTTGTAACTGGTCAGTAAATGGTCTCTCTCTCTGGTCAGGAGAACGTTACTCATGTTCAGCTGGTTTCTCTCTTTGGTCAGGATGCTGATCTCGAACTGGTTGTTGGCTATTAAAAAAATAAAATAAAATTTAAAAAGAGAGAGAAGTTTGCTGTTGCTGAGTAGAGCAATGGATGAGGTTACAACATCCCTCCTTGAGTTCTGCTTCCTCTGTCTCGGATCACAGGTTCGCTGTTGATGAAATCTCACAACTGCTGAAATGTTTACGGTCCAAACAGCTTAGAATGATATGTGCAGTTCAACAAATATCAGTTGGTGTCAGCCTGAACAGTTGTGTTCAACACTGGAGATCAAATCTGACTCAACACAGATGATTTTGCTGAATGGCTGCATGACTGAAGTTCTACTGACAGTAACTTGTTGCCTTGTTAGAATGTGGGACTATTTAATGACGATAGGTGTTTGTGATCTCACTGACGTATCTTTCCACCTGTCTGAATAGTGACGTTCAGTGATGTTCAGACATCACTGAAGACTCACAGAAGGCCAGACGGAGGGAGATGTTGAGAATGACTTGTAGGACACACAGCAGCCCAAAGCTCACAAACACCCATTTTTGATTTAAATCGTTTTAACAGTAATAATCGATTCAATCTGTATTTAAACACATAGGTAGTCAGTGTTCAGTTTGATTTCCTATTTACAAATAATTGTTTCAATATATCTACAGACAATAACATAGTTATTGTATTAATTCTTGGTTTATTTGTCATTTCATTAAAACAACTGACTCTTGGAGTCAGTTCTCTTGACTTAAATCACTTCAACTGTATAAAAGAAATGATTAGAAATCACTGAAGACTCACAGAAGGCCAGACGGAGGGAGATGTTGAGAATGACTTGTAGGACACACAGCAGCCCAAAGCTCACAAACACCCACCTGTAGGGCCCAGCCTCTGAAGAACACAAACACACACATACACACAGTATAAAGACAAAGGCAATATATACATAAATGAATGAAATCTATAATGAAGAGCTGAATGCATCAAGCAGACCTGACTTGAGAGTTTTGTCTTGGTTCTGTTCTGGGGTCTTTGTGTTAACATACTCCACATCCATGTGTTGCCCTCTGAACACAGCCATCCCTACTTTCTCTGTTCTAACTGCTTCTGTGGAGAATATATACACACTTCAGACGCACACATGGCACAATCTGACTCCTCCCACTTATTGCTGCATTTGTTTTACGTATCCTGCTCTTCCTCATCCTGCCTCTTCTTAGTCATCAGCAGTTTCACAACAGCTCACTACAACCATAACAAGGAAGTCAGTCTGGTCAAATCAGGCAATTGGTTGTCTTTGCATTTCATTCGAGTGCGCATCAGCTCACTGCAACCACCACGGCAACCATTATAAGGTCAGTCTGGGTGAATTGTGTTTCAAGTGTTTTTGATGCATTCATTACCATTGAGCACCTATGGTCCAGTTCTCTACAGTACTTCAGTAAAAGGACTTGATGGTCTACGATTGTTGGTCTGTCAGAGCAGACCAGCAGAACACAGAATCATCAGAACAGGTTGTCAGGAATCTGGATTCTTTCTAGAAAGAAAGATTCCTCTAATGCTGTGGTAGATGATGTCCTGTCGGGTACGGACGTCATGGCAACGACGTCATAGTAACGATGTCATGGCAACGACACACTGTGAAGCATTTGTAGAAGTTCAGATAACAAGTAGAGACAAGTTTACAGGTGACAGAGTTGCTTTTTATTTGTTTAATAAATGTGAAACATACAATTACACAATCTTTCTTTTCATGGCATTTTATTTTGTGGCTACATGTATAATAGTTACATACATTTAATCATTATAACCAAATATTTGTAAATTTAACATTTCTTTATGAATAGTTAAACATCAGAGACATATAGTACAGTATAACAAAAGTACAAGTCAATAAATGGATCCATTTACAAAGTCGAAAGACCTTGGGTTTCCTACAAAGCAGATAATAAAAATGTTTCTTATCGAAGTATTGGTCCGAAAGCAGGGTGACAAAAACAGTTGAGTTTCAACTCTGAGATATGAGACCACCCAGTAGATCTGTTAGATCCTTCTCTCACAGACCCAGTAGATCTACACTGTTAGATCCCTCTCACAAAGATCCAGTAGATCTACACTGTTAGATCCCTCTCTCACAGATCCAGTAGATCTACACCGTTAGATCCCTCTCTCTCATAGATCCAGTAGATCTTTTAGATCCCTCTCTCACAGACCCAGTAGATCTACACTGTTAGATCCCCTTTCTAACAGATCCAGTAGATATACAGTGTTAGATCCCTCTCTCACAGACCCAGTGGATCTTTTAGATCTCTCTCTCACAGATCCAGTATATCTGTTTGATCCCTCTCACACAGACCCAGTAGATCTACACTGTTAGATCCCTTTATCACAGACCCAGTAGATCTACACCGTTAGATCCCTCTCTCTCATAGATCCAGTAGATCTTTTAGATCCCTCTCTCACAGACCCAGTAGATCTACACTGTTAGATCCCTCTCACACAGACCCAGTAGATCTACACTGTTAGATCCCTTTATCACAGATCCAGCGGTACTCCAAGTTACACGGGGCATCGTTCCATATGAGGGGAGGAGTAGCTCCTTCAGACAGGGAGGAAGTCTTCCCACAGTCCTCTTCAAACCTTCGGTTGTTAATAGGCTGACCTAGCGTCCGGAACCTACAGGGTTAAACAACAACACAACCAGACAGTCACACACTCTCGTCCATTTTGGCTACAACCAAACTTCAGCCAGCGAGCAGGACAGGAAGTGACCTCACAACAGAGAACACGTCTCCTATAGGCTTATTTCAGATCTAGCAGCAGAACAGCTGCAGCCAAACCTCCAACAGACATTTTAAATCTCTGCAACACTTTGTTTGCATTTGTAGTTTTGTTGAACATTATGCAATCATATCGGGCCATAATCTGGCTGTTTAATTGATGTTATGGCTTGACAACAAGATGTTGAGGAACTAAAAAAGAGAAGCTGGTGGTTGATTTAGTGATAAAGAGGATATTAGCTAATTTCAGACTGAAATCGTTTTAGCAGTAATAATCGATTCAATCTTTATTTAAAGACATAGGGTGCGGTGGTCAGTGTTCAGTTTGAGTTCCAATTTACAAATAATTGTTTCAATACATCTACAGACAATAACATAGTTATTGTATTAATTCTTGGTTTATTTGTCATTTCATTAAAACAACTGACTCTAGGATTCAGGACTCTTGACTTAAATCACTTCAACAGTGTGCAAGACTCACAGAAAGGCCAGACGGAGGGAGATGTTGAGAATGACTTGTAGGACACACAGCAACTGATATCTATCCATCTAACTGCTTCTGTAGAGAATATATACACACTTCAGACGCACACATGGCACAATCAGACTCCTCTTTTTCCTTTCATATCATTTTTTCTCAATAATTTTCTAACAATCCAACTGCTGCCCACGGCAACCACTCAGCATGGCAACCGTTACCAGGAACCCGAAGTTAAGTTTTCAATCAGAAAGTCACACAATTGTATTTTCACATCTAAATTATTTTTATATCCAACCTAACATCACTCACGGTTTTACCACTTCTGAGATGTGAAATGTGTCAAAATACACGCCAATACAAGCAATGTGGTCGTTAAAGGGAAGCCAAACTTGATCTAAAAGGAAGTATTGCTCCAACAGGACACACCCTTTATATTACTTAAACTTAAGACAAATCAAGGAAACATATTTGACATGTAGCGATATGTATTTTGAATGAATTGATCATTTTAGGAGTAGAGAAGATTATACATGAGGACTTTTGTTAGTCAAAAATGAAGGGGCTGAATTGATTGAGATAATAATGATAGTGAGTGGTTTCCATGGGCAGTGGTTAGACTGGGGAAAAGATTAAAAGAAAAAAAAGAAGAACTCATATTGTGACATTTGTGGCTGACCTGTATATATGCTACGCAGAATCAGAGAGAAGACATTAGTTACCAATGGCAGCGCATAGAAGTCATACAGAGATGAAAATGGAGGATTTAAATCTTTCAAAAGCGGATTATCTCAACTGTTCTGTCGATCCAACCACTGATGTTCAGACAACGTTCCCAGATCAGCCTGAAGAGAAGACGTCAGAGTCTGGTATGAGACTTTACCCTCACGTCAGCTGGTGCACTACTTTCAAGTATTCATAAGTATTTATAAGATCAAAATGTATGCTTGTATCAATGCTGTGTGTATGTGTGTGTTTGTGTTCTTCAGAGGCTGGGCCCTACAGGTGGGTGTTTGTGAGCTTTGGGCTGCTGTGTGTCCTACAAGTCATTCTCAACATCTCCCTCCGTCTGGCCTTCTGTGAGTCTTCAGTGATTTCTAAACATCACCTCTATTAAGTGATTTAAGACAGATAACTAGTGCCAACTAATGCCACTAATGCCATTAGTTCCAATAAAATTTCAACCTACAAACACAATTGCAACAATATGTATTTTATTGACCATAGAGGGATTGCAAATGGAAGCAAGGACGAAATGTATTGTCAACAAAAACCTACTCTGAACTGTAGAGATGAAGAAACCTGTTAAATGCTATAGTAAAGAATACATTTCTTATTACTCAAACTGCTTAAACTGACCTTTTCTATTATATATTGGCTAATATCTTTATCTTTAATATGAGATTATTCTTTACCAAATCAACCACAAATATAAACATTCATCACTTCTCCTTTTTTAGTCAACTCAGAGCATCCAATTGCAATCTAACATTTTTTTAAATGACATATGCGTAGGGTTAGCTATCAACTAAAGAAATGGCTCCATACTGTTAACAATTTATAAGAGTAATTTCTATTCAAATAGACAACAGATATTGTTTTGAAATGATACTCATTAGTCTTCCGTAAAGATCGATGGAGATGACGTGATCATTTTGCAACCACAACCTCTTTGTAAAGAAACCAAATTATCTTGTTGCAGCCAACTCTGGTCATCAGATGGACCAGATGAACACCAGTTACACCACCCTGACCAGAGAGAGAGACCAGTTAGAGACCAGTTACACCACCCTGACCAAAGAGAGAGACCAATTAGAGACCAGTTACAACAGCCTGACCAGAGAGAGAGCCCAGTTACAGACCAGTTACAGCAGACTGGACAGACGGACCGACCAGTTACAGACCAGTTACAGCAGACTGGACAGAGAGAGAGACCAGTTACAGACCAGTTACAACAGCCTGATCAGAAAGAGAAATCAGTCAGAGACCACTTACAACAGCCTGGACAGACAGAGAGACCAGTTAGAGACCAATTACACCATTCTGACGAGAAAGATAGTCCAGTTACAGGCCACTTACAACAGCCTGGACAGACAGAGAGACCAGTTGGAGACCAGTTACACCACCCTGACCAGAGAGACAGACCAGTTAGAGACCAGTTACATCACCCTGACCAAAGAGAGAAACCAGTTAGAGACCAGTTACAGCAGCCTGACCAGGTGGACCGACCAGTTACAAACCAGTTACAGCAGTTTGGACAGAAAGATAGTCCAGTTACAGACCAGTTACAGCAGCCTGATCAGAGAGAGAGACCAGTTAGAGACCAGTTACACCACCCTGACCAGAAGGATAGGCCAGTTAGAGACCAGTTACAACAGACTGGACAGAGAGAGAGATCAGTTAGAGACCAGTTACATCACCCTGACCAGAGAGAGAAACCAGTTAGAGACCAGTTACAGCAGCCTGACCAGATTTACCAACCAGTTACAGACCAGTTACAGCAGTTTGGACAGAATGACCGACCAGTTACAGGCCAGTTACAGCAGCCTGACCAGAGAGAGAGACCAGTTAGAGACCAGTTATACAATACAGACCCAAAAGACATACCAGTTGGTGACCAGTTACAACGAACTGGCCAGAGAGATTGACCAGTTAGAGACCGGTAATGCCAACCTGTTAAGCAGTAAGTTACCAAACTCGATTGATATGTACGTTTTTTATTTTGAAAGTTTAGTTCAAACAGAATAATTTTGAATACTTTTAAATATATCCGAATACTAAATTCTGAACACTTAAGAAATGTTGATTCGTCTGTTCAGTGTTGAGGAGAGAAAATGGATGTTGGAGGTTTGGCTGCAGCTGTTCTGTTACTAGGTCTGAAATAAGCCAATAAGAAACATGTTCTCTGTTGTGTTTTCAGAGGTCACTTCCTGTCCTGCTCGCTGGCTGAAGTTTGGTGGCAGCTGTTACTATGTCTCTCCTGTGCAGAAGAACTGGGCTGACAGCAGACAGGACTGTATACGGAGAGGAGCAGATCTGGTGATTATAAACAGCTTAGAGGAACAGGTAAGAGATGGAGAGAGAGAGAGATGGAGAGAGAGAGAGAGAGAGAGAGAGAGAGAGAGACAGAGAGAGAGAGAGAGAGAGAGAGAGAGACTGAGACTGAGACTGAGACTGAGACTGAGACTGAGACTGAGACTGAGACTGAGACTGAGACTGAGACTGAGACTGAGACTGAGCCTGATTAATGAGTGAGGTATCTCCATAACAGGTATTCCTCAATAACCTCCAAAAGACAGTGTGGATCGGTCTCTCTGGCACAGTCATAAAAGGGCGTTGGGTCTGGGTGGATAAAACACTACTGACCACACCAAAGTAAGAGAACCCCTCTTTCTGTAATCTCTACACTTGGGGCCTGCACTACCAATCAAGTTTTAGGGATAACGAGGTAACTACAGGTTAAACCTAGACACAGAAACCCTTGGATTGAACCTGTTATCTTGTTAACACCGAATCTTCATTCGTAGTACAGGCCCAAGGGTTGGGCAATCCTGGCCCTCAGGGGCCAGCGTCCTGACTGTTCTAGAACAGGAGTGTCCAATCCTGGCCCTCAGGGGCCAGTGTCCTGAATGTTCTAGAAACAGGAGTGTCCAATCCTGGCTCTCAGGGGCCAGTGTCCTGAATGTTCTAGAAACAGGAGTGTCCAATCCTGGTCCTTGAGGGCCACTGTCCTGACAGTTTTAGATGTTTCCCTGCTCCAGGACATCTGATTCTAATGAGGGGAGATTATCAGGCTTCCACAGAGCTTGATAACGGGCCATTCATTAGAATCAGAAAACTGTCAGGACAGTGGCCCTCAAGGACCAGGATTGGACACCCCTGTTCTAGAACATTCAGGACACTGGCCCCTGAGGGCCAGGATTGGACACCCCTGTTCTAGAACATTCAGGACACTGGCCCCTGAGGGCCAGGATTGGACACCCCTGTTCTAGATGTTTCTCTGCTCCAGCACTTGATTCAGATGGATGGGCTGCTCTCAAGCTCTGTGGAAGCCTGATAATGATCCTTCATTAGAATCAGGAGAGCTAGAGCAAGCTAATAAGAATGAGTTTCCTAATAAGTTAACCAATGCTGATCAAATTAAGTGGTTATATATCGATCTACCTCAACATGTTGAGGAAGACTTCTCATTCTGAATGACTATGAAGTGGACGTAAGTGTGTGACTGTCTGTGTTGTTGTGTGTTGTTGTTTAATCCTGTAGGTTCTGGACACTAGGTCAGCCTGCTGCAGATAATTACCAGGACTGCGCTGCTATCATACATCTCTCAGATCGTACATTTAATCTACACCACGACACTCAGTCAACATGGCACACCAGTACATGTGGTTTAACCAACAACTGGATCTGCGAGAAAGGGATCTAACAGATCTACTGGGTCTGTAAGAGAGGGATCTACCAGATATACTGGGTCTGTAAGAGAGGGATCTAACAGATCTACTGGGTCTGTAAGAGAGGGATCTAACAGATATACTGGATGGTTTCATATCTCAGAGTTGGAGACTCGGCTGTTTACGTCACCTTGCTTTCTGATCAATACTTCGATAAGAGACATTATCTATGTAGTCTCTGATGGCTTATCAGTAGCGTTCATAAATATAATATGCAAATATTGAGTTGTAATGACCACGTGTCAGAATTGGAGTTAAACCACATATGTTGCAATGTAAATCTTCCTTCAGCTCTCTATGTTAGCTATATTAGCTGTTAGCTGTTTTTTCTGTTAGCTGTTCTGTTACGTAACTTCCTGTTTGTCTCTTCTCTTGATTATTAGCAACCGTAACTAGGAAGTAGATCACGTCATTTCTAAGTTGTTTTTTCCAAGTCTTTTTCTGTGTGATTACACAAATAAAATACAAATGTCATGTTTAATATACAAACGTTTAATACACATACTCTGCTTGACAACTCGTCAGAGCAACCGTAACAAGGGTACAACTCACGCCTGGTCAAGTTCTAATTTTTTTCTTTATCTTTTGAATTGCGTATTCGGTGTGAAAGAAATGATTTACTGTTCACCAAAAACATAAACATCGTTTTTCAAAGACATGAACCAAGTTGTTAACCTGAAATGTCTTCTGTTGTTTGAGTTACACATCAAATATAAAACTAACAAGGTTGGACGTGTACACATGAAGCGATCCCTTCAACGTTGTCCTGACACCAATTCAACTCTGTGGGTGTTGACCAAGTTGGAAAGATTTAACTCTAGTTATGCTGCTAGCTAGCTACATACAGTAGCTAGTTAAGTTCGTTATCAGCGTCCTTGTTTGCATTGTCTGGCCCGTTCACACCAAGGACTATAATGAGAATTATAGCTTAAGACTCTTTCTATATCCAGAAGAATAATATAGTCCACACCGTAGGCTAACGATAACACAATCATTCCGCGATCCCTCTCAAAACTGTATTTTTCAGCAGATAAAAATCAGAACACCGACAAACAATCAGAGGCTATCCGCATTTGAAACTGACGAATTGCGGTGAAGCTAACTGTTGTAGTTAAATATAATTGTTATACTTATAGTTCTCGTTAAGGACCGTAATGTGATCTGGCGGCACTAGCTAGCTACTTCGACTTAATTTACGTTTGGTTGCTTGGTTACGTTGCTTGGTTACGTTGCCTCACGCCAATTAAGTAGCAGGTGAATATTTCGAGATTGATGACGCAGAATACATGATAGGAACGAATACAAAGGGAATCTTGAATTCGATGAAAAGAAAAGGCACATTATGTCCCACACGTTTGCATCGCAGCACAGTCCTCCGTGATGTCACACTGCAACAGGACTCCCAGCAAAGCTTTGAAGATGGTTTCGAAGATGGAAGATGTCAACTTGTACAGGACCTTAAAACGGTTTCTCACAGATCCAGGAAAGTGTGTTCCCACATGGGTAGTCATTCCACCCGGCGCTGAATGTCATACCGCAGTCTTCACCACCATTGACTTCATTCGGTTCCCCAGTTCTCCAGTAACTGTGGACACAAACAGCAGATCTCATGAGAACATCAGTCAGGAGTGTTTCATATCAGAGGTGGTTCCATGAAGCTGTTCCTCTCTCACTTGATGTTCAGCGGGCTCCCATCCACCCATTTCCAGACACCTTCAGTCTGCAAGTCAGTCAGACCGATCCACATCCAGCTGGAAACGATCATTTTCGTGATGAATTCCTGTCATAATTTAGTTGAAAAATCAATGATATCGGGTTCACGTATCGTTAGTTATACTATTATATGGCATGATGCTCTCTCTCATCTCTCTCTCTCTCTTGCTTTCTCCATCTCGTTCTTGCTCTCTCAATCTTTCTCTCCCTCTCCACCTTTCTCTTGCTCTCTCCATCTCTCCCCCTTTCCATCTCTCTCTCTATCTGTCTTTTTCTCTCCCCCTTTCCATCTGTCTCTCTATCTGTCTCTTTCTCTTCCCCTCTCCATCTCTCTCTTTTTCTCACCCTCTCCACCTTTCTCTTGCTCTCTCCATCTCTCCCCCTTTCCATCTCTCTATCTGTCTTTTTCTCTCCCCCTTTCCATCTGTCTCTCTATCTGTCTTTTTCTCTCCCCCTTTCCATCTGTCTCTCTATCTGTCTTTTTCTCTCCCCCTTTCCATCTCTCTCTCTATCTGTCTTTTTCTCTCCCCCTTTCCATCTCTCTCTCTCTCTCTTTCTCACCCTCTCCATCTCTCTGTTGCTCTCTCCATCTCTCCCCCTTTCCATCTCTCTCTCTCTCTTTCTCACCCTCTCCATCTCTCTGTTGCTCTCTCCATCTCTCCCCCTTTCCATCTCTCTCTCTTTCTCACCCTCTCCATCTCTCTGTTGCTCTCTCCATCTCTCCCCCTTTCCATCTCTCTCTCTATCTGTCTCTTTCTCTCCCCCTTTCCATCTCTGTCTATCTGTCTCCTTCTCTTTCCCTCTCCATCTCTCTCTCCATCTCTCACCTGTTCCTCCTCGGTGTTGATGATCACCAGATCTGCCTCTCGCTGTCTGCAGTCCAGCCTGCTTTCATTCCACATCTTTAGCCCAGAGGACAGGAAGTAGCAGCTCTGGCCAAAGGCTGTCCACTGTTTGTCATTTCCTGCCACACGACACAAACCCAATTGATCCATTTCGATTTTTTGTAAGATATGTTTTAGGGCAGGGGTCTCCAATCCTGGTCCTCGAGGGCCGCTGTCCTGACGGTTTTAGATGTTTCCCTCCTCCAGCACACCTGATTCTAATGAATGAGCCATTACCAAGCTCTGTGGAAGCTTCATAATGACCCTTTATTAGACTCAGGTGTGCTGGAGCAGGGAAACACTGAAAACCTTCAGGACAGCGGCCCTCGAGGACCAGGATTGGAGACCCCTGTTTTAGGGTATGTTTCTCGTGCTTTGTTGGACAGGTTTTAAGCGAAGTCTGACAGGAAAGAGAGAGAGAGAGAGAGAGAGAGGGAGAGAGAGAGAGAGAGGGAGGGAGGGAGAGGAAGAGAGAGAGATAGAGAGAGAGAGAGGGAGAGGAAGAGAGAGAGAGAGAGAGAGAGAGAGGGAGGGAGGGAGAGGAAGAGAGAGATAGAGAGAGAGAGAGGGAGAGGAAGAGAGAGAGAGGGAGAGGAAGAGAGAGAGAGAGAGGGAGGGAGGGAGAGGAAGAGAGAGAGAAGAAGTGAGAGAGGAAGAGGGAAGTCATGCAGCACAGATTTGAACCCAGGTAGTTGTGGTTAAGCTTCAGCCTACACAGTAAACACACTTAGAACATCTCACATCCTTGTTTGAACATTAAATTTCCCCTATTTTCTGTCTTTTGTGTGTGTCTGTGTCTGTGTCCGTGTGTGTGCGTGTGTGTGTGTGCGTGTGTCCGTGCGTGTGCGTGTGTCCGTGTGCGTGTGTGTGTCCGTGTGCGTGTGCGCTTGTGTGTCCGTGTGCTTGTGCTTGTGCGTGTGCGTGTGTGTGTGTGTGTGCGTGTATGTGTGCGTGTGTGTGTGTGTGTCTTACCACATAACTGTCTTGTGAGATGATCTCTCTCTCTGGTCAGGATGTGGAATCTGGCCTGTAACCCAGTGTTATTGAAAGTCTCCTGGTTGTCTGTGTCTGTAAGACGGAAGTTAGGGTGAAGAAAGAAACAGTTGCAACATCTATTGCAGATGAAAAAACTCGCTATTGCTTCTATAAATAACAAGGACAGTTCATTACTGCAGACTTTCTTAAACAACAAGTTTACGCATTTTCATCAGCAGTGTGTCATTCATTCATTTTCTGCTGCTGGTTGCTTGTGGTGTTATTCTGCTACCCACCATTAGGGGGACACAGTTGTTCTTTTATGTTAAGGTTAAATACAGGTAAGATGTAGAAGAAGAAGATGCTGTTTTCTTCTGGTAACCTTGCCTATACTGATGTCCTGATTGAGCATAAAACGGTACGTTTCTCAATTTAAAAAAATGACAAATTTACCACCTTTGCTTTTGGTCACTGAAATGGGATATTACTTGAAGAGGATAAAAAATTATTTCTGCTTTTGTCTGGAATTGCTGCGTGGAGTCTTGAATTTGGTCTGGACTGTTACCAAGGCTTGAATAATGGGGTACATCTACATTGTCTAGAAGAGTTCTTCTTTCAACTATGGACTGTAGCCTATAGCCCAAGTATTCCTGCATTCATAACATGTTCATGTCATCATGACTATGCATTTTGTTTGTTAACTGTTGGTTGAGTCATTTGCACTATTGGATTATGGTATGTTCATTTGTTTTGGGTTTATTATTGTGCATTTCACTGTTGTAGTTTTTTCCTAATACATCACTACAAAGAAAATCTCATTTTTTTGTTCGATAGTTTTTTTTTTAATCAAACAATTGAAAGATGTGAAAAGCTGCTATGTAGATCCCTCCCCAAAATACTTTCAGATTCAGTCAACTTTTACCGTAGAAGTACGAGTTTGTTATAGCGTCGGGGGTCGCGGGGGACTGGAGCCTATCCCAGTAACTTTATTATTTAATTATGAAATAAGACGGGACACAAGCTAGCTCTAGTGTTAAAAAAAGAGATCATTTTGTAACAGAAATCAGTTGGTATTTGTTTGATTTGAGGTCGTTTGGATAGTTAACACAACTATAGTTAACACAATTATAGTTAACACAACTATAGTTAACACAATTATAGTTAACACAACTATAGTTAACACAACTATAGTTAACACAACTATAGTTAACACAACTATCCAAACAGCCTGGAAGTCAAGCAGAACTCAACATGTTTGTTCATTAACTGCACAGAGATTCAAACTGACAGAACTTGAACAACAGAGAAACATCATTTGGATGTTTAACATCAACACATTATTACTGAACTGCAACTCTATTGATCTCACTGACATATCCTTCCACCTATCTGAATGGTGATGTTTAGAAATCACTGAAGACTCACAAAAGGCCAGACGGAGGGAGATGTTGAGAACGACTTGTAGGACACACAGCAGCCCAAAGCTCACAAACACCCACCTGTAGGGCCCAGCCTCTGAAGAACACAAACACACACATACACACAGTATAAAGACAAAGGTAATATATACATAAATGAATGAAATCTATAATGAAGAGCTGAATGCATCAAGCAGACCTGACTTGAGAGTTTTGTCTTGGTTCTGTTCTGGGGTCTTTGTGTTAACATACTCCACATCCATGTGTTGCCCTCTGAACACAGCCATCCCTACTATATCTGTTCTAACTGCTTCTGTGGAGAATATATACACACTTCAGACGCACACATGGCACAATCTGACTCCTCCCACTTATTGCTGCATTTGTTTTACGTATCCAGCTCTTCCTCATCCTGCCTCTTCTTAGTCATCAGCAGTTTCACATCAGCTCATTGTAACCATAACAAGCTGGTCAAATCAGGCCATTGGTTGTCTTTGAATGCCAGTTTTCAAACGATTTAATTCGAGTGCATAAACCCAGATGCCCAGTATCACACCTGTTCCTTGTAGAGACCACAAGAGGGCACTGCTTGGAGGGAAACTGATGTGAGAGAGATGACAGAGGAGGGCAGGCATACAGAGAGTTAGAGTCTGTAGGTGTGTGTTCGTGTCTGTGGATGTGTGTCTGTGATGTTTGTGGCGTTTCTGTCTCTGATGTGTGTGTTTGTGTCTGTGATATTTGTGGTGTTTGGGTCTGTGATGTGTGTTTGTGTCAGTGATGTTTGTGGTGTTTGTGTCTGTGATGTGTGTGGGTGTTTGTGTCTGTAAGTGTGTGTCTGTAAATGTGAGATGTGTGTCTGCAAGTGTGTGTGTGTGTTTGTCTGTAAGTGTGAGGTGTGTGTCTGTAAGTGTGTGTCTTTAAGTGTGTGTCTGTACGTGTGAGGTGTGTGTCTGTGAATGTGTGTCTGTAAGTGTGTGTCTGTAAGTGTGTGTCTGTAAGTGTGGGATGTGTGTCTGTAAGTGTGAGGTGTGTGTCTGTAAGTGTGTGTCTGTAAGTGTGAGGTGTGTGTCTGTAAGTGTGTGTCTGTAAGTTTGTGTCTGTAAGTGTGAGGTGTGTGTCTGTAAGTGTGTGTCTGTAAGTGTGAGGTGTGTGTCTGTAAGTGTGTGTCTGTAAGTGTGTGTCTGTAAGTGTGAAATGTGTGTCTTTAAGTGTGAGATGTGTGTCTGTAAGTGTGAGGTGTGTGTCTATAAGTGTGTGTCTGTAAGTGTGTGTCTGTAAGTGTGAGATGTGTGTCTGTAAGTGTGAGGTGTGTGTCTGTAAGTGTGAGGTGTGTGTCTATAAGTGTGTGTCTGTAAGTGTGAGGTGTGTGTCTGTAAGTGTGAGGTGTGTGTCTGTAAGTGTGAGGTGTGTGTTCTCCCTGCACTGAGAGAAGATGGTGAGCCTGTATTGATCCCTGCAATGCTCAAATGGGATGTTTCGATCTGCCCGTCACCCGGGCAACCAGACTGAACCAGAACACAAGAACTGTCTCGTCAGCACAACATTGTGGGACCAGAGTGTGTGTGTGTGTGTGTGTGTGTGTGTGTGTGTGTGTGTGCCTTCATGTATATGTTAGCATGTGTGTGTTTGTGTGCATGTGTGTGTATGCCTTCATGTAAATGTGTCACAGCAGTGTGTGTGTTTGTGTGCATGTGTGTGTATGCGATGTGTGTGTGTGCAAGGGTACAAAAGTGTGACTTTGCGACATGATGGATTGCTCTGGGTAGTTCAGTTGTCATGGCAATTGACAAGTATGGTATTGGGGAGCATGAAACTTTAATAGAGTGCAAATGTGGGGGAGGGAGGAAGGCCAAGGGGGAGGAAGGGAGGCCAGGGGGGAGGGAGGGAGCCAGGGAGAGAGGGAAGGAAGGCAGGGAGGGACGGGGATCCGCGCAGCCACACAGGGGGAGGGAGGACGCGAGGTCCCAGGGGGAGAAGGGAGGCCAAGGCGGGCGATAGGGACGGCCAGGGGGAGAGAGGGAGGCCAAGGGGGGGGGTAGGTCGATGGTCCAATGCGATGGGGAGGGGGGGTGACGATATGCCAGGGGGCGAGGATAAGGACGGCCCCAGATGAGGCAAAGATTACGTGTGGGACTTCGCAATGGTGTGGCTGGTGGCCACACATGGGGGGATGATTGAGTGTTCGGATGACCGGGCCAGGTTAGGGGGGAGAGGAAGGCGATGGCCAGGGGGGGCGGATTACGGGAGCGCTCTCATTCCTTAGGGGGGGGAGAGAGA
>BROE01000015.1:9841711-9850865 GCA_036571765.1 Plecoglossus altivelis
GTGACAGAGAGAGATTAGTTCAATATGCTTCAATTTAGCTCTACTTGTTTTAATTACTTAGGATGGTCTGGGAATTCAGAGAGATAGACAGGAAGAGGGGAGAGGAGAGGAGAAGAGAGGAGAGGAGGAGAGGACAGGAGGAGAGAGGAGGAGAGGAGTAGAAGACAGGAGGAGAGGAAAAGAGGAGGAGAAGAGAGGAGGAGAGGTGGAGAAGAGGGGAGAGGAGAGGAAGAGAGGTGGAGAGGAGAGGAGAGGAGGAGAGGAAGAGAAGAGAAGAGAGGAGGAGAGGTGGAGAAGAGAGGAGGAGAGGAGAGGAAGAGAGGAGGAGAGGAGGAGAAGAGAGGAGGAGAGGAGAGGAGGAGAGGAGGAGAAGAGAACTCTTTACACTCCCTTCTTTCTGAATTCATTCTGTCACTTCAGATTCACTAGAAAATGTGTTTCTCCTTCTGCGCTGCATTTTTCACTCTTACAAACTAACAAGCTGTGTCATACAACAATACAGTCAAAAGGTGTTTGATACTTCAAGCAGACGACCTCAACATGTGCTGGTGGTTCCCAGAGCAAAACTGTTTAACCCGAAAGGTAACAAGACGGAGGAGTGTGTGTTTACTGGGGCTACTTACAACACCTGCCTTCTCCGTAGAAGATTCTGGAAGGTAACACGTGAAGGTGGAGTATCTCTCTCTCTCTCTCTCTCTGTTTATATCTCTCAGTCACAGTGGTCATCACCTGGCTTCAACTAAACAAGATTGTGGCTTCCAAAAGTATACGTCTTATGTCTGTGTGTGTATGTGTGTGTGAGAGAGAGTGTGTGTGTGAGTGTGTGTGTGTTTGTGAGAGAGAGAGAGAGAGAGAGAGAGAGAGAGAGAGTGTGAGTGTGTGTTTGTGAGAGAGAGAGAGAGAAAGAGAGAGAGAGTGTGAGAGAGAGAGAGTGTGTGTGTGTGTGTGTGTGTGTGTGTGGAAGTGTGTAAACATGCTGCGGTTTGTAAACACCCCAGCAGATTCAAGTGAGATTTCTGCCTGGTTTCCCATCATTCCTACCTAACTGTGTAATTTGTGGCGGTGTGTTCTGGTGCGTTTCAGATCTTTAAGGCTGTGATTATATACTAACCAGACATGAGCTTCATTCAGCTTGTAAAGACTCAAACACTTGTCATTGAGGTGGTTTAATCCAGGGTTCTCTCTTAGAATGACTGAGCCGCTGATATGAGATTTATCAACTCTGCATTGTGGAATCTAGATTAGTGGACGTAGACTATATACATGAATATATAGGACAGGCAGGCTGGCGGGCGGACGGACATACAGACAGACAGGCAGGCAGGCAGGCAGGCAGGCAGGCAGGCAGGCAGGCAGGCAGGCAGGCAGGCAGGCAGGCAGACAGACAGACAGACAGACAGACAGGCTTCCACGTTCCCACCATGCTCACCACAAACAAAACATCAGAGAAATATGTGAGTGTGCGTGTGTGTGGAGTGAGTGTGTGTGTGTGTGTGTGTGTGTGTGTGGAGTGAGAATAGAACACCTGTGTAGGCAGGTACATCCACACAGAGAGATCACTGACTTCTACACCTGTGAGAGAGTAACAACACACACACACACACACACACTGACACACACACACACACACACACACTGTTACAATAACAGTTTTTAAATGTGTGCAAGACATGACAGACTACTCACCTTCTTTGAATCTTTCTTTTCCTCTGACTCACTTTCTCTCTCTTTCTATCTCCATCTCTCTCTTTTCATCTCATCTCTCTTTCTATCTCCATCTCTCCTTAAACAAACTAGGAAACCTAATGCTTTCTTTGTAACTAGTAGAAATAACATAATCAAGAAGACTAATGGGAAGTGAATTTCCCTTCTCTCTCTCTCCTGTCTGATTTATCTACCTGCTGAGGGAAACCCCCTGAGACCAGGGAGGGAGGGAGGTAGGGAGGGAGGAAGGGAGGTAGGGAGGGAGGTAGGGAGGCAGGGAGGTAGGGAGGCAGGGAGGTAGGGAGGGAGGGAGGAAGGGAGGTAGGGAGGTAGGGAGGTAGGGAGGCAGGGAGGGAGGGAGGAGTTACACACTCTCACACAAACAGACAGACACATATTCACACACACAAACCTACAGCACACACGCTCCTTCGTCAACAGATCTGTACGCCATCCATCGCTGTCATGCCTCCTCACCTTCCTTCAGACACTCCAACAGAATCACACCCTGACCCTGACAGCTACCAGACACAGCTGTCACTGGCAACATCTTGGATTCTGCATCCTCTCTCCTTCCTCTTTCTCCCCTCCTCTCTACTCTACTCTACTCTTTCCTCCTCTCTCCTCCTCTCCTCCTCTCCTCTCTCCTCCCTCTCTCATTCCTTCCTCCTCTCTTTTCTCCCTCTCTCCTCTCTCCTCCTCTCTCTTCCTCTCTTTCTCCCTCTCTCCCTCTCTCTCCTCCTCTTCCTCTCTTTCTCCCTCTCTCCTCTCTCTCCTCTCCCGCCTCTCTTTCTCTCTCTTTCCTCTCTCCTCCTCGTCACTTCCTCTCTTCCCCCTCTCCTTCTCCTCTCTCCTGCTCTGCTTCCGCACTGCCAGCTGTCAGTCAGTCATGGGAAACAGAGGGCAGTTACAAAGGCAGGATAACAGACAGAGGAGGGGAGTAAGGGAAGAGGAAGGAGGATAAGATTGAGGCGAGGAGAAGAGGAGGAGGAACAGGGAGGAGGGAGTAGAGAGGGAGCGAGCAGGGGAGAGGGAGAGAAGAACGGAGGAGGCAATTTCAGGTGAGACTGCAGGGCCTCCCCTCTCTCCCCCTCCCTCCTCCTCCGTACTCTCCCCCTCTCTCTCCCCTCCTCTCTCTCCTCCTAGCTCTGACTCTCTCCCTCTCTCCTTCCCCTTCCTCTTCTCCTCCCCTTCCTCCCTGACTCCTCCTCCCTCTCTCACTCCCCTCACCTCCCTGACCTCCCCCTCCCTCTCTCCTCCCTCTCCCTCTCTCCTCCCTCCTCCCTGACCTCCCCTCCCTCTCTCCTCCCTGACCCCTCCTCCCTCCTCTCCTCCCCCTCTCTGACCATCCTCCTCCTCTCTCCTCCCCTCCTCCCCTGACCCCCTCCTCCCTCTCTGCCTCCCCTCCTCCCATGAACCTCTCCTCCCCTCTCCTTCCCCTCCCTCCCCTCTCCTCCCCTCCTCCCTCGCTCCTCCCCTCCTCCCTCTCTCCTCCCCTCCTCCCTCTCTCCTCCCCTCCTCCCTTGTCCTCCTCCTCCCTCTCTCCTCCCCTCCTCCCTGACCTCGCCTCCTCCCTCTCTCCTCCCCTCCTCCCTCTCTCCTCCCCTCTTCCTCCTCTCGTGTCGTCTCCCCAGATCCTTCCGTCGACACAGATGACTTCATGTTATTCTTTTCCTCCGCTCCTCCTTGTTCCTGCGTCCTGCATGTCATCCTGCGCTCATCACCCTCTGGAGGACAGGGAGGAGCAGGAGCAGGGTTGTGTCTGAGAGGGAGGCGTCATCTGTGGACACTTTTCTTCCAGTGTCCTCCCTTCCTTTCACACCTTCCTCGCTTCCTTTATTCTTCCCCTCCTGGGTAAAGAGAATGCGAGCGAGGCGATTTCAGCTGTGTTGATGATTACTCAGATGGCGTGTTAAGAGTTAGTTTGGGGTGGGTTCGGCTCAGGAGATTTTGACTGCAGATCAAAAGGTTTGCAGGTTTGGTATCATCCTTGAACGTGGCTTTAGATAATATCTGCTAACTGAACATATTAGTGGTATTTGTGTACCTGTCAGGTATCGTTAAGAACCCCACCCCCCCCTCCCTCCCCCCCTCCCTCACCCACCCCCCACCCCTTATTCTCTGCCTCTCTGAATGACCTGATCCACACAATAACAGGAGACACACCAGAAGCAGCTGTTTTTTAGTTCAGCAGTTTAACTTTATTCTTCACCGGATCTCAGCGGGGCTGACTGGCTCTTTCTGATCGCATGGCGCCAGGCGGGCGCACTTTGATGACATAAGAGGAACGGGGTTGCCCCGGTAACAAGCGCAGTGGACGTGACGCTTCCATGTTTTCTTAGAGGTAAACGACTTTTTCCGTCAGTTGCATTGAAGACGTGGATACAAAATAAATCTCTCAACTGTCATGGCTTTATTTTATTATATCTTACATATACCTGTAAAAATATATTCTCAAAATAAATAAATATATAAAATAAATATATATTTTCTCCGTAAAATGCATAAATAAAGGAAAAACAGGTTTAAACAGGTTTTTGATGCAGTCCCATGCGTGTGTTCAGTTATAGAATGCAATCACAGAAGTACAAAACAGAATTCCTTCACTAGGCTTCTAGAACGTTCCATCGGAACGTGGTAGTTCACTTTCGGGCACAACAGATTATTAGCAGGTCGTCCACACTCCACTGGAGGACTATCCACTACCTCTTCTTCTTCCCTTACTTCCACAGTCAACCAGTAAGAATCTCTCATCAATCAATCAGTTCCTGTCCTGTAAAGACGACATCAGCAGTGCTGAGAACCAAGATGGCCGCCGGCTCTTCTCAGGATAACAAGGTCAGATTACTCAGCACATATTGTTCCTTCTCTTTGGTCCAATCACGTCGGGCGGGACACAAAGCATTAGGGCTGTGATGAGAGCAGGTGACCTATGACCTTTACAGCACTTAGGCCTGCCTCCTCCCAGCCACCACCTTGGCCCAACAGTCGAACCGCCATCTCGTTTCGGTGGGAAAACGGTCCAGGACCAGGAGAAGGAGGAGGAGCCAGAACATGCAGACAGTCCTCACAGGAGAGTCCTCAGGAGACGCCCAACGTTCTCCGTTCCCTCTTGTTCTCCGTTCTCCAAGCGGAACCCCTCCCTCCCCCTCCCGGTGCTTCCGTTACTCAGCTCTGCTCCATCACCTCCCGGTACAGCTCCGGTACCCGCTCAGGGTCCACGGGCCGAGGCAGGAAGTGCGTGAAGCGCTGGTGTCGTCTGGACCGCACCCCAGTCCTCTGAGATCCATCTTTGTTCAGGGCCACATAGTAGAATGCGCCTCGGTCGCCGTGGCGATACAGCGTGGAGGAGTAAGTGTTGTACCAGTTTTCCTCAAACTGTTCCCTGAACACACACTCCGCAGACAGCTTGACCTGCAGAGGGGGAGGGGGAGGAGAGGGGGGGAGGAGAGGGGGGGAGGCGGGGGGAGACAGGAAGAGAGAGAGGTGATTAGTGGAATGTTATCCAACAAAGGAGTATGTGATCTTGCTGTTTCAGTAATATCAACACACCTCCTAACACACACACACACACACACACACACACACACACACACACACACACACACACACACACACTGTACAATCCTGACTGTGCTTAAGTGTATACACAGTCACAACCGTACACAGACGGTTGCACAGTGTATACAACATTCTGTACAAACAAAGTGACACATAGAGAGATGAGGTGTGTGTTTTCATCTATACAGGTACATCCAGGTGATACTTACAGATCCGTACAGCTGGCCCTTGTTGTTCATGCCCAGGTAGAGACCGCTGTCCACCCCACGGATGCTCACCAGCCCCACAGCCAGGCTAATGAACTCCAGGATACCTGCACAGATCAAAGATGAATACAGTGTCCAGTAAACCACAGTAAAATGTGTTGATGGACCTGGACTGACCAAAGACTGCTTTTCCTAAGGCGGGTGGGAGGTGGGGGTGGGGGGTGGGGGGGTACAAATATCTTAAAATAATAATACAACGTAAATTCCCTTGCACAAAACAAACGGTGCGTTTGTTATTTTTTCTCCTCCCTTATCAAAGTTCAAAGGCAAACTACTTGAACTGAGTTCACCGGAGCGTTGGAACTGAGAGACAGAGCCAAATCTAATCTCGGCTCGAAAAGGCTAATCAGCACTCCTGAGTATAATAGTGTCTGATCTGAGGAAAACGGTACACACATTACTCCAGTCTTATCCACACAGAGGAAACCAGGTGTGTGGATAAAAAATAAACGCAAATATTTGCTAGTGGGTCAAATATGAGTTAGTGCAGGATACAACATATTCAGTTGGCGTCTGGTATAGAACAAAACAGGTATGTAACCTACAGTAGTAGTGACAGTAGTAACTAATCGTGGCAGAAATGGATGTGTTCGTCGCCTTTGCTATAACACCGCAATAACTGTGTTGTGGTGGTAATACTGGCTGTTGCAGGTAGAGAATTGCCTTCTTACCGAATCTGCTGTGGTCCTTTCGCGTGCCCTGTACTGTCCCGTCAGGCTGGATCTCGAGGTGGAAGCCGGTTCTACAGTACAGCTGTCTTCTCCGTAGGATCCCTTTGAGGTGCGTTAAGTCCGATGGCGTGCTCCGTGACAGCCGCTCGGCCGAGATAAGGTGCTCGCTTCCCATCAGTCCGGTCGAGTCAACCGCGGGAGTCAGGACAAAATGTGAACCGTGACTGAAGCTGTCCACACCGCGCGAGAAGCTTCCTACCTCACCCACTGCCCCCATCACCGATTCACGGAGCAATCCCGAGCTTCAAACGTCTTGTACCGGGAGAAAGTTAACGTGTGTATGAGAGACTGCTTCTCCCTCTAACAGAAAATCGGAGGATGTGTGTGTGTGTTTTGCGCAGTCACTGAATGCGGTAATTTGCTGTTCCCGTTATATTAACATCCGCGTTTTCCGTTCCACCGTTTAGCACATGCTCTCTTGGGAACTCGGGAATACTCTCCTCTGCTCCGTTTCTCCCGCGTTAGGTAGTCCTCTCGTGCGTTTTGCTTTTCCTTCTCTAGTCGTTGATGCGGTTACGGTTGGAGCGCTTACTCGTTGCTCTCAGTCAGCTCGTGCTCACTGCGTGTCGAGATGATCGTGTGCGTGTCAGGAGGAGGGGAGTTCCACTTTAAATATATTCCGTATGTAAATGAACCCTCTTGCCTTTTATGCTAATGAAGCTCTTTATAGATTTCTCTGTTTGAAACATTACTCCCAGACCGCTGAGAGTCCGCTCAGCTTTGATGTTGAGTTTCACTGGCATCTCGCAGTTATCCTCCCTTCCCATGAAATATGAAAAGTAGCCGGACTATAAGAGATTTATGTAGCTTAAGAGGAGGAGGTGAAAAAAAGAGAGATAGAGCAAATGGGAGAAAAAAAATATGAATTGTTCCTTTTACAAAACGCACGTAGTCTTAATGAAGAAGGCTTTTTTTTTTCTTCTTCTACGGCGCTGTGGCGAGGGAATGCGCGCTACGGTCTCCGGGCTCCAAGAGGTTTGGTGCACTGAAGCTAGAGCAGCCAGCAGGATCCTCGTGCGTGTGCGTGCGTGCGCGCGTGCGCGCGTGTGTGTGTGTAAGACGTATGGCAGGTGGAGAGAGGCGAGGGGAGAAAAAAATAAAAAGAGGGGTTGAGAGGGGCGGTGCTTTGAGTTAAGAATCGCACTGACAAGAGTGACTTACCCTGCAGCAGTGTGTGTGTGTGTGTGTGTGTGTGTGTGTGTGTGTGTGTGTGTGTGTGTGTGTGCGTGCGTGCGTGCGTGTGTGAGAGAGAGATAGTGAGTGAGTGAGTGAGTACGTGTCTGACAGAGAGAGAGAGAGAGAGAGAGTGAGTGTTTGAGAGAGAGAGAGGGAGAAAGATAGAGGGACAGAGAGAGAGGGACAGAAAGAGAAAGAGATAAAGAGAGCGAGAGGGAACAGCATGAAAGACGAGAGCTATAACACTAAAATGCTTGAGGACCCCCGCTTCCAAGTGACTCAGGTGCTTGTGCGTGCGTGCGCGCGCGTGTGTGAAACCCCCCTCATTTTCACACAGGTGTTGATTTAACGTTTTATCGTTTTATGTAATCCACTGCGGGCTGTGGGGAGTGGTCTGCGTTTCACCCCATCAACCCCCACCCAAATAACCCCGCGTGTACATCTGTACAAACGACATCAGTTGGGTTCTCAATGCTAGTATGTGATCCCCTTAGCACCTTTGAACGGCGCTACTCTTAATTGTGGTTTTGAAAACACCACACACACACACACACACACACACACACACCCTCCCCCCCTTTTTTGTGAATCAAAGAAGCAGCGATCAAAGTTCAGAGATCTTGTAGACGAGTACTAACAACAAGGAGGAATAGCGAACCTGTTTGAACACACAGGCTTCAAAATACCCAGGTACTTGACATCGAAGAAACCAAGAGATCCCTTAAAGGTGAAGTTTATCCAGTTCAAAACACCCTTGGTTTACAGAGAGATGTGGTGTGACTGGATGTGTGTGTCTGTGTGTGTGATCATGTGTGTGTGTGTGTGTGTGTGTGTGTGTGTGTGTGTGTGTGTGTGTGTGATCATGTGTGTGTGTGTGTGTGTGTGTGTGTGCTGGACTGAGTGGCCCACAGTGTGCCTAAACCATTGAATTGATTATGACCGGCTGTTGATCACACCGGATAGGCTACCACCTCCAGACCTCCCGCGTGTCCTCTAGTAGCTGCTGCAAATCGACTGCTTGTTAAATGACCTCGAGACCATTTCCACACCTTGGTGATTTATCACCCCTCCCCCCTCCCCTACTCCCACCCACCCACCCCCCGGGGACACGCGGCATCCTAGCCTGGCTCATTTGTATTTATGATTTCCAAAAATACCTTTAAAACAAAATCGATAAAGTGGGCAGCGCGAGAAGAGCAGCGGAGGAGAGGGAGGAGGAGGGAGGAGGGGGGAGCGGGGGGGGGCGTGGGGATCAATCCAGATGCGCACGAGGGAACAAAAAAGGGGGGAGGGCAAAGGGGGTAAGGGGGTCTTAAGGATCAATGACGCGCTACAATGAAGACGTCAATTACTTGCCAAATTTCTGTGATGACATTGGTCGTGAGTTGACCAATCTAAAGACCCTAGTTCGTACAATAGAGCAGCTTTCTCAGTCGGTAAAGGTTGTAAATTCATAATTGTTTGATGTCCTTATAACCTTGTAAACGGATTGATGGGGAAACCACTCAGCCTTTTAACATGAGCAGGTGGCGTAGCCTTCAAAGAAGCTGGGATAGCCCCACCGACCTGGCACGGACATGTTACACAGCATCATGCAATGAGTCAAAAGCTGAGTCTAGTTGATCATCTTCGTTGCGTCTACATCTATAGCGCTTTGATCCAGTACCGCGCAGGTTGTGTGCTAGTGTGAGGGGAGGGGTGGGGGTGGGGGGGTGG
>BROE01000015.1:9851303-9856303 GCA_036571765.1 Plecoglossus altivelis
GGGGGGGGGGGTTGATTTAGACACAGAAAAGAAAGGTTTTCACGTCGTTTCATGATTGGTTTTATGAAGACTGTAAAACAGGACCTTTATAACTTCACTATTGGTTAAGAAGTCGTTTAAGCAACCAAATATTATTTGTTTAAACCTCGAGTCATTTGAATGAGGCTTGTCCTAGCATTTGCATCTGGCAGTCCCAGTCACAATAGCCTATTCCCTGTGTATTCGTCGCCGTAAACTGTCAACTTAAAAGATGAACTAGTCTTTTGTATTTTCCACTCGTTTACTTATTTCTGTAAGAATCCCTCACTATTCTGTTACTAAAGTTAAAACTCATCCGAGCATTTCATCTCAGGGAGTAGTTTGTGTGTGAACCTCGGACTTCACCCAGCGCCTCTGCCTTCCCGAGCCAGAGCGATCTGACTTCTCGCGATAAAAGGGAACACAATCCGCAGCAATATTATTCTATCATCATAGCAACAGAAATGGCCGCTTTTAGGAGACTGGCAGCCGTGGCGAACAGATTAAATGTGTGGTCCGCGCCTCGAAACGACCTCCACTGTGCTCAGACGGTGTTCAGAGGAAGGACACGAAGATGCCTCGCCATTGGGATGTGTTTGGCTGCGGGAGGAGCCGTGGCGTTTTATTTTTTTAACGACATTAACAACGAGAGTCGCAGGAAAAGGATGGGCTGCTACCGAATCAACGGCCGGGATCTGCTGCCCTCCCTTCCCGCGGTCGCTGCCAAAGAAACGGTACGATATTCTATGCTGTAATGGGTAGTTGGATGATAAACGTGTAGTGACACCCAGTTTGAAGGAAATGCCACGTATAGAAAACCGTTCATGAGTTCTTGAAAGTTCACTAAGTGTATGTACACACAGCCGTGTTGACAGAGGGTGCTCACTGCCAAAGTCATTCTCTTTCACAACGGTGTGAATAAATAGAAGTGGTGAAAGTCAGCTGAAATGTATGTCTTGTATGTTTTAGACGGTGTTCTTTAGGTTATAGACACCATATTTACATTTTAAAGAACTGTGAGTGTTATGAGGGCCTACATGAATGGAAAGATGGTGTAATTTCCAACCGTATAACGCGGAAACAAACGCGCAACTATTTTAGTCTGGAAATGTTTGCAAGTGGATGAGACAACCGCGGGAAGAGCGCTCTCCGCTCGAGCTGGTGCTGAAAATGACAAGGCACGCGCGCACGTCTCTTTAATGTGGGACAGTTCTCGCGCAGCTGCGTATTATCTTCGGAGTCACAGCTTGACCACACGCGCACGCACGCACGCGCGCGCACGTTATCACGCAGATGGCTCAGCGCTCGCGCAGAACTCAGTTGTGTCTCGTTATTAAAAGATAAAAGTAAACGAACCGTCAAAGTATTTAAAATCATCCCTCTTGACTATCTTGGCAGAACGTCAGAAATGTCGTTCCCACGAGCATATAGATATTTTCAGCATTTCCATATTTAGACATCTTTGGGGACTTCTAGAAAACTCGCAAGCAGCTCCGCCAGTCTAGGCCTCGTGAACTTCCTCTCTGCAGTGTCAGCGCGCCGTGAAATGCACGAAAGCTTTATGAATGAATGTGGTCTGTATGCAAATGGAGGAGAACAGGCAAAGTGTGACGCCGAAGTGGCACGCTGCGTGTGTAGTCTAAATTTAGCCTCGTGTAATTACAGCCGAGATGAATGTGCTTTTTTTGCGCAGTGGAATCTGACATTATGCTAATGAGCTCGCTTCTGCTTCCGCCTTCTGTGTCCTTAGTGCTCGTGCCAGAGAAGCTGCTTGTTATAGACGGAAACTTTGAAATAGACTTGGTGTTGTGCGTCAAGAATAGACCATCCTCAGTGACAGCAACGTGTTAGACTGCTGTTATATAACTTTGAAATCACCAGTAATGTTTGACTTGAAGGACAGAAGAGTTTGTGTTTTGACGATGTTGTGATGACTATATCAAGTTCATGCTGGTGTTTGTGTGTGTGTGTACCTGTATGCATGTTTGTGTGAACGTGCGTGTGTACCTGTATTAATGTGTGTGTGTACCTGTATTCATGTGTGTGTATCTGTATTGATGTGTGTGTGTACCTCTATGTGTGTGTGGGTGTGTGTATGCATGTGTCGGTGCGCATGTGTGTGCACGTGTGTGTGTGCATGTGTGTGTCGGTGTGCGTGTGTGTGTGCATGTGTCGGTGTGCATGTGTGTGTGTGCATGCGTGTGTGTGCACGTGTGTGTGCACGTGTGTGTGTGTGCATGTGTGTGGGTGTGCCTGTGTGTGTGTGCACGTGTGTGTGTGTGTGCACGTGTGTGTGTGTGCATGTGTGTGTGTGCACGTGTGTGTGTGCATGTGTGTGTGTGTGCCTGTGTGTGTGTGCACGTGTGCGTGTGTGTGTGTGCACGTGTGTGTGTGCATCTGTGTGTGTATGTGTGCATGTGTGTGTGTGCATGCGTGTGTGTGCACGTGTGTGTGTGTGTGCACGTGTGTGTGTGTGTGTGCATGTGTGTGGGTGTGCCTGTGTGTGCCTGTGTGTGTGTGCACGTGTGTGCGTGCACGTGTGTGTGCACGTGTGTGTGTGTGTGCGTGCACGTGTGTGTGTGCTCTAAGGCGAGGTATGACTTTGAAGAGGGAGAGGTGCACATGTCTTCCCACGAGCATCGTTTCCGCTTGTTCAGCTCAGTGGAGTACGAAGGCCAGCTGTACATGACACCACAGAACTTCATCGAGTCTGTCACCATGAGCGAGCCCCGCAGTACGTACACCGGACGCTAGCTACCAGCCTCACAGTGGGGAATGTAGGAAACTGGGCGTCCATGTTGGATCGCTGAAGTTTCATGGCAGTTCTGCTAACCGTCTGCCTGTTGTAAATGCATGCTGCTCTTTCCTATTCTTTTCTCTCTCTTGCTATTTTTCCCTTTCTCACTTCTTCTTCTCATCTCTCCGTCTAAGCTCTCCACAGATCACTCTCAGACATAGGGGTGTACTGACACTGTTTAGTCTGAGAGTAGATGTTAGTCAGGCCAACACACACACACACACACACACACACACACACACACACACACACAGGCTGGATTAAAGACAAGCGGGGATTTCATTTATGGTGTGGCTGCTAAACATAACGCGTTTGCGGCTTCTAGATGTATTGATGAACAATAGTGTTAAGAATCACTAAAGAATACCTGATATATCTCTAAGCATACACACCCTTTCAGGACGACAGCCCACTAATGACCTTTTGAAGTCTGAATTTAGATGAAGCCCGATTGTATAAAATACAAACAGACGCCTTTTACTGGACACATTCCATATGGCAGCGCAAACACACATTCAGTGCAACCAGGCCTCCACTGTTCAGCCTGTTAATATATGCCAGTATAGTGATGTATAACTGTCTATGTGGGAAAGGAAAGCATTTTCGAAGGCCTGTTTCCCATTACTGATGCTATCTACCCACAAGCCACGACCCACCTCCTTCTGATTTTCTATGCCTCTCGCCCTCTTCTTTTTCCCTCCCCTTTCCACTCCAATCCCCTTCTTTTTTTCCCCCCTCCTTTTTTTCCCTTAATTTTTTTTTTTTTTTTGTGTTTTTTTTTTTTTTTTTTTTTATTTTAATTGCCATTGTTTTTTTTTTCCTTCCCTTTCTCTTCTTCCCCTCCTCTCCCTTTCTCTCATCTCTCCCACACAACAGACACACACACGTTACACATGTCACAGAGGACACACGAGTGGACACCGGCCATAGCACAAGGGGCTGGCAGTAGAGAACCATACAAGGGTGTTGTGATTTTTATGGTGTTTGTTGTGCGTAGGGGATCATAAGCGTGTGTGGGCTTGTGTGTATGGGTGTTGGTGTTAGTGCCACATGAGTTACCTTGATATTATCTTTAACGTACACATCTCGCTTTTCAGCACACAGCCTCACTAATGACCCTTTTGAAGTTGAATTAGATGAGCCCATGGTATAAAATACAACAACAGCCTTTTACTGGAACATTCCATGCGCGCACACACATTCAGTGAACCCAGCCTCCATGTCAGTGTATATGCAGTATGTGTGTATGATTGTCGTGTTGAAGGAATGTGCAATTCAGGCGCTGTTCTGCTACTGAGTGGTATCTTACCTGCAAGCCACCCACGTCCTCCATCCTATGCTTGCTTTTCGCCGCTGTCTCTCCCTCTGTCCTCCTCCCCTCTTCTTCTCCGCCTGCTTCCTCTCGCTCTTTCCTCCTGCTCCTCTCCCCCTCCTCTTCCTTTCTCTCGTCCGCCTCTCCCCTTGCCTCTCCTCCTGCTCTCTCTTTCTCCTCTCCTTCACCTCTCGGCCTTTCTCTGCGCGCTCCTCTCCCTGCTCCTCAATCTCCTCATCCCTTTCTCTCCCTCTCTCCGCTCCTTCTCCCTTTCTCTTCTCCTTTCTCCCTCCTCTCGCTCTCCCATCATTCTCGCCTCTCACCTCCCTCTCTCCCTTTCTCTCCCCTCCTCTCCCCTCCCCTCATCTCCCCTCTTCTCTCCTCTTCTCCTCTCCCCTCTTTTCTCCTCTTCTTCTCTCCTCTCCTCTCCTCTCCCTTTCTCTCCCCTCTTCTCCTCCCCTTCTCTCCCCTCTTCTCCTCCCCTCCCCTCCTCTCCCCTCTTCTCCTCTCCCCTCCTCTCCCTTTCTCTCCCCTCCTCTTCCCTCCCCTCCTCGTAACTTGCTAAAGCATTTTTTGTCTCAAACAAATAGCGGAATTAAATGTAAGTTTTATTGTGGATTTTCCTTATGGCTTTTCCTGTCTTTCAGACAAAAAACCCTGGAGATCTCTAACTAAACAGGTATGTCTGTCTGCAAACCAGTCAGAAATGTCCTTATTTAACAGCATTTATAAAGTTCTCATTAGAAACATCAAGACTGTTGAAATTAAACAGTAGAGCGAGCAGACACTCTAGAAAGTGAATTATGAATCATCTAGGTGTGTGTGTGTGTGTTTGTGTGTGTTTGTGTTGTTGTGTGTGTTTGTGTGTTTGTG
>BROE01000015.1:9861303-9863803 GCA_036571765.1 Plecoglossus altivelis
TCCTTTCCTCCTCTCCTCTCTTCCTCTAATCTCTTCTTTTCTCTTCTCTCCTCTCCTCTCCTGTCCTCTCTTCCTCTCCTCTCCTTTCCCCTCCTCTCCTCTCTTCCTCTACCCTCCTCTCTTCCTCTCCCCTCCTCTCCCCCCCTCTCCTCTCCTCTACCCTCCCCTCTTCCTCTCCTCTCCCCTCCTCTCCTCTCCTCTCCCCTCCTCTCTTCCTCTCCTCTCCTCTCTTCCTCTCCTCTCCCCTCCTCTCTTCCTCTCCTCTCCTCTCTTCCTCTTCTTCCTCCCCTCCCTCTGTCTCCATAAGAGTATGCAGCTGTATGGATATCAGTTTGCTCCAATCAACAGCGTATGTATCCAAGCCAACCCCCGCCCTCTGACCCCTGTTGTCCTGACAACCCCAGCGCTTGTACAGTAGATGGATGAGAGAGAGAGAGAGAGAGAGAGAGAGAGAGAGAGAGAGAGAGAGAGGAGCGCATGCACGAATGGGTGGATGGACAGATGGATGGCTGAACAGTTGTATGAGAGGATGGAAAGTGACAGAGACAGAAACAGAGATCTTCAAGCCTGTGACCTCTGTGATCTGTGCAACCTCTGCCTCTGTCCATCTGTCAGACTGACTGTGTGATTGATTGGGATATGATGGTGGAGGGGGGCAGGGTGGAGGGGCAGAGGAGGGGTGGAGGGGCGGAGGAGGGGTAATAGATTTAGAGGTCAAAGAGATGGACTCCAACAATAGGAGATGATTTGATTTAAAATGACTTGAGACACTCCTGCTCTAAATACAATCAGCCATAATACTGCTGAGGAGGAGAGGAGGAGGAGGAGAGGGGGAGAGAAGGAGGAGAGGTGAAGGAGTAGAGGAGGATGAGAGGGGGAGAGAAGGAGGAGTGGTGAAGGAGTAGAGGAGGAGGAGAGGGGGAGAGAAGATGGAGGAGAGGTGGAGGAGGAGAGGTGGAGAGAAGGAGGAGGAGATGTGGAGGGGGAGAGGTGGAGGAGGAGAGGTGGAGAGAAGGAGGAAGGTAGGAGGAGGAAAGAAGAGGAGGAGAAGAGGATAGAAGGAGCAGAGGAAGAGGAGGCGTAGGAAGAAATCTGTACAGAACATCAGAACATGAACATGAACAGAGAGAGAGAGAGAGAGAGAGATACAGGGGGGAAGAGAACATTAGAGAGAGAGAGATACAGGGGGGAAGAGAGCATTAGAGAGAGGAGAGAGAGATACAGGGGGGAAAAGAGCATTAGAGAGAGGGAGAGAGAGAGAGATACAGGGGGGAAGAGAGCATTAGAGAGAGAGAGAGAGAGTTAGATACAGGGGGGAAGAGAGCATTAGAGAGAGAAAGAGAGAGAGAGATACAGGGGGGAAGAGAGCATTAGAGAGAGAGATACAGGGGGAAGACAGCATTAGAGAGATAGAGAGAGAGATACAGGGGGAAGAGAGCATTAGAGAGAGAGAGAGAGAGAGATACAGGGGGGAAGAGAGCATTAGAGAGAGAAAGAGAGAGAGAGATACAGGGGGGAAGAGAGCATTAGAGAGAGAGCGAGTTAGAGAGAGAGAGAGAAGAGAGCGTTAGAGAGATATACAGATAGACAGATAGAGAGAGAGAAAGAGAGAGAGAGAGCGTTAGAGAGATAGACAGATAGAGAGAGAGAGTTAGAGAGAGAAGAGAGACACATCAAAGCTGTTAAGTGCTGTGGTGAGCTCCCAGCTGGCTGGCTGTGTTTGGACTACAGCTGTGTGTAGTAGTCCAGACCCTTCTTTAATACACGCTGTTCTCCTCTCACACACACCCTGCTAGTTAGAGTAGCAGGCCACCCACACACCGCTACACACACACACCGCTACACACACACACCGCTACACACACACACACCGCTACACACACACACCACACACCGCTACACACACATACACCACACACACACACCACTACACACACACCAACCACACACCACTACTACACACACACACCAGCCACACACCGCTACCCACACACACCAACCACACACCGCTACACACACATACACCACACACACACACCACTACACACACACCAACCACACAACACTACTACACACACACACAAGCCACACACCGCTACACACACACACACCACACACCGCTAGCCACACACACCAACCACACACCGCTACACACACACACCAACCACACACCACTACTACACACACACCCTCACACAAACACCACACACACCACACACACACCACTACCACACACACCACTACTACACACACACACCATTACTCCACATACACACCACACACACACCCTCACACACACACACACCACACTCCCTCAAACACACACACCACACACTCCCTCACACACTCCCTCACACACACACGCACACTCCCTCACACACACACGCACACTCCCTCACACACACACGCACACTCCCTCACACACACACACACACACACACGCACGCACACACCCTTGCTGTCCATATGATAAATGAGCAGGTTGACCCTTGTGTCTGGA
>BROE01000015.1:9868803-9882135 GCA_036571765.1 Plecoglossus altivelis
CTTTGGTTTGTAACTGATGTACTCCTCTTTTGTCCCCGCCCCCTCTCCTCCTCCTTGACCAATGGCAGCGCGCTGATGAGGGGATGATGATCGACACTACGCTACTGGTTCATTTTTTCGGGAAGAAGGGAAAGGCGGAGCTTACCTTCGACGACTTCTACAGGTAATCGCCGTGGAAACCAACCGTCAAAACAGAAACTCATGAAACACATGGCTGCTGTGATAGTTGAAGCTGATTGGTTGACTTGACTGTCTGTTATGACCTTTGACCTCTGTATGCACTGCAGAGATTGTATGCACTTACGCACGCACCACCTTCCATATACGCACGCCAGCTTCCTGTGTTCCTCCTCCCCCAGATTCATGGATAACCTGCAGACGGAGGTTCTAGAGATAGAGTTCCTCACGTTCTCCAATGGCATGACCACCATCAGCGAGGAGGACTTTGCTAGGATCCTGCTGAGGTACACAAACGTGGAGAACATCAGCAGCTACCTGGAGAACGTCCGCCAGGCCATCCCTGACGAGAAGGTAGGGGAACCTTTAGAACCCTATAACCTCTAGAATATGGTACATTGGGAACCCTATATCGTGTTGAATATGGTACATTGGGAACCCTAGATCGTGTTGAATATGGTACATTGGGAACCTTAGATCGTGTTGAATATGGTTCATTGGGAACCTTAGATCGTGTTGAATATGGTTCATTGGGAACCTTAGATCGTGTTGAATATGGTTCATTGGGAACCTTAGATCGTGTTGAATATGGTTCATTGGGAACCTTAGATCGTGTTGAATATGGTTCATTGGGAACCTTAGATCGTGTTGAATATGGTTCATTGGGAACCTTAGATCGTGTTGAATATGGTTCATTGGGAACCTTAGATCGTGTTGAATATGGTTCATTGGGAACCTTAGATCGTGTTGAATATGGTTCATTGGGAACCTTAGATCGTGTTGAATATGGTTCATTGGGAACCTTAGATCGTGTTGAATATGGTTCATTGGGAACCTTAGATCGTGTTGAATATGGTACATTGGGAACCTTAGATCGTGTTGAATATGGTACATTGGGAACCTTAGATCGTGTTGAATATGGTACATTGGGAACCCTAGATCGTGTTGAATATGGTACATTGGGAACCCTAGATCGTGTTGAATATGGTACATTGGGAACCTTAGATCGTGTTGAATATGGTACATTGGGAACCTTAGATCGTGTTGAATATGGTACATTGGAAACCTTAGATCGTGTTGAATATGGTACATTGGGAACCTTAGATCGTGTTGAATATGGTACATTGGGAACCTTAGATCCTGTAGAACATGGTACATTCAGCAACCTGTAGAAGCTTAACAACAGAGGTGTTCTCCTGGTTCTCCAAAGCCACGGTTAAGTTCTAGATGTTTCCCTGCTCCAGCACACCTGACTGTAAACGAGGTTCAGTTCTAGATGTTTCCCTGCTCCAGCACACCTGACTGTAAACGAAGAGTCATTGTCAGACCTCCACAGAGCTTTAGAACAACCCTTTCATTAGAATCAGGTGTGCTGGAGCAGAGAAACATCTCAAACTGTCAGGACAGCGGCCCTCCAGGACCAGGATTGGACACCTGTGCTCTAGAATATGGTACCTTCAGAAACCTTTAGGACCTACAGAATATATATTACATTTAAAATCCTATAAATCTATAAAACTATTAAAAACTCTATATAATCGAGTATATTCAGGAACTTACTGATGGCAACAGAAATCAATCAGGTGCCATATGGATGATCCCCCCCTTCCTCCTCCCCCTCCCTCCTCCCCCTCCCCCTCCCAGAGCCTCACCCCCTCTTCCCCCTCCCCCTCCCAGAGCCTCACCCCCCAGTGTGTCCTCAGGCCTCTCTTACCCTCCTCCCCCTTCTTCCTTCCCCTTCTCACCTGAACGCTCCACTGAACGTCTAGCACAGGCTGGATGTGATGTGTCCCCCAGACCACTGTCTCTCACACACACGCACACACACACACACACGCACACACACACTCACGCACACACACACGCACACACACTCACGCACGCACACACACACACACACACACGGTTGAACGCACTACTGCCCCATCACTATGGAACCTGCCTGTATCAGCCTGACACCTTGTAGTCAAAAAGAAATTCTCACACACACACACACACACACACTTATACACACACAAACACACACACACTTATACACACACACCATCAGGGATCCTGTGGTTTTGAAAGTGTGAAACACACTGACTGATTGACAAGCTGCTCCTTCTCACAGACACACACACACACACACACATAGACACACGCACACACACACACAGGCACACACACAAACACACAGGCACACACACACAGACACAGACACTGACGCACACACACGCACACACACACAGGCTCAAGTACAGAGATGAGGTATATGTTAGCCCAGAGATAGCTAGCCATGCTAATCTAATTGCTAGCTTGTTGATTATTGTTGATCAAGCCCCTTGATCACGATAATGTTCCTATTTATATGAGCTACATGCTGAACTAGACGTTAAGTTTTACTCTGGACAAAGTTCAAGTTGCTGGAAGACTCTCCATCCTTCAGAGTTATGCTATTGATCATTACGAAATGTTGCCACTAGTAGCAGATCGATGTGTGTATTGTTAGTAGTGTGTGTGTAAGTGTGTGTGTGTGCCTGCTTGCTGTGTGTGTGTGAGAGCATGTGTGTGTGTGTGTGGCTGCTTGCTGTGTGTGCCTGTATGTGTGTGTGTGTGTGTGTATGTGTATATATGTGTGTGTGTGTGTGTGAGTGTGTGTATATATATGTGTGTGTGTGTGTGTGTGTGTGAGTGTGTGTGTGTGTGTGTGTGTATGTGTGTGTGTGTGTGTGTGTGTGTATGTGTGTGTATGTGTGTGTGTGTGTGTGAGTGTGTGTGTGTGTCTGGTCACGCCTGGAGAAACAGCCCAGGTCTTAGAGCCACTCTGCACTTTCCCTCCAAACTGTCTAACCAAGCGCTCTTCACCCTTCACTGTGCTTGGTGTCCTTCCTTCATGGGAGGAGCTGTGTGTGTGTGTGTGTGCCTGTGTGTGTGTGTGTGTGTGTGTGTGTGTGTGTGTGTGTGTGTGTGTGTGTGTGAGTGTGGGTGTGTGTGTGTTTGTGTGTCTGTGAGTGTGTGTGTGTGTGTTCTCCCTGTACAACCCTGTTTTTCTGGATCCTCTCTCTTTCCTCTCCTCTATTCTTCTCTTTCCGTTCTCTCCTCCTTTTCCTCCTCTCCCCCCTCTCCTCCTCCTCTCCTCCCTCTCTTCCTCTTCTCCTCCATCTCTTCCTCCTCTCCTCCCTCTCCTCCCTTCCTCCCTTCCTCTCTCTCCCCCCTCTCTTCCTCCCTCTCCTCCCTCTCCTCCTCCTCTCCTCCTCCTCTCCACCCTTTCCTCACTCTCTTGCTCTCCTCCCTCTCTTCTCTCTCCCCCTCCTCTCCTCTCTCACCTCCTGCTGTCCCCCTCCTCTCCTCCTCCTCTCCTCTCTCTTCCCCCACAGAGGCAGGAGGTTGGTAGCTATGATGCAACTACCTCCGTCTGCACTGGTGCATGTTTGCTTGTCAGCATCATCATCATCATCATCATCATCATCGTCATCGTCATCATCTCTGGTTTCCTACAGTTTTCTGAGCCCACGTGTGTTTATGCACTATGGACAGATGTTCTCATGAAGCTTTGAATGACTTGCATTCGAAAACATTGGGCTCGTACCTGTTACCGTTACCATAGTTACCATGGTTTCTTATCATCGTCGTAACCGGCCTTGTGTCACCTATGACCCCACGTCGCCCTGACGACATGATCCACACCTGGGGGAGTGGCTTAATTTGTGGGCTCCGCCCACACTGGCCTTGCATGAGGTCAGTCAGGGGTCAGCATGAGCAGGCCAGGTGGAGCGTCCAGGTGAAGCTGTGTGTTGGTCTGCACTGTGGGCTGATCAGGAACATGTCCTGCTGTCAGTGGCTTTACTGTGTGAAGCAAGCCAACACTGACCTGTGTGTGTGTGTGTGTCTGTTTGTGTGTGTCTGTCTGTGTGTGTGAGTGTGTCTGTGTGTGTGTGTGTGTGTGTCTGTGTGTGTCTCTGTGTGTGTGTGTCTGTGTGTGTCTCTCTCTGTGTGTGTGTGTGTGTGTGTCTGTGTGTGTGGGTGTGTGTGTCTCTGTGTGTGTGTCTGTGTGTGTGTGTGTCTGTGTGTGTGTGTGTGTGTGATTCAGGGAATTACCTTCGATGAGTTCCGCTCCTTCTTCCAATTCCTCAACAACCTGGAGGACTTTGCGATCGCCATGCAGATGTACAACTTTGCTAGCAGATCCATTGGACAGGGTACGGCTGTGTGTGTGTGTGTGCGTGTGTGTGTCTGTGTGTCTGTGTGTCTGTGTGTGTATATGTGTCTGTGTGTGTGTCTGTGTGTGTGTATATGTCTGTGTGTGTGTGTGTGTGTGTGTGTGTGTGTGTGTGTGTGTGTGGTGTTGATCTATTTATAACTCTTACCCAGTCAATCCTTGAGCAGAAACTGAAAACATCAATGAAAGCTTGTTACTGTATATGACTGTAACTCTTCACTTCTTTCTCTTAAACTAATCCCTCTAATCCCCCTCCCTCCCACACACACACACACCTGCACACTCACACGCATACACACACACACACCTGCACACTCACACACACACACACACACCCGCTCACAAACACACACACACCCGCTCACACACACATGCACACTCACACACACCCACACACACACACACACACACACCCACCCACACACACACACACTCACATGCACACTCACATGCACACTCTCACACACACACCCGCACACACACACTCACACACACACACACACCCAGATGAGTTTGCGCGGGCAGTGTTCGTGGCCACAGGACTGAAGTTGACACGACACCTGGTCAACACCATCTTCAAGATCTTTGATGTGGATCATGACGACCAGCTCAGCTACAAAGAGTTCATCGGGATCATGAAGGACAGACTGCATAGAGGAGCCAGGGTGAGGAGAGGAAGAGGGGGAGGGTGAGGAGAGGAAGAGGAGGGAGGGTGAGGAGAGGAAGAGGGGAGGGGGAGGAGAGGTAGAGGGGAGGGTGAGGAGAGGAGAGGGGGGTTCGGTTCCCACCCTCTCTCCCTTTCTTTCGTTCTCTCCTTCTCTCTCCCTCCTGTCTTTTCTTCCCTCCCTCCCTCCCTCTATCCCTTCCCTCTCTCCCTTCCCTTCCTTCCTCCCGCCCTCCCTCTCTCCCTCCCTCCCTCCCTCTCTCCCTCCCTCTAAATCCCTCCCTCCCCCTCTATCCCTCCCTCTCTCTCTCCCTTATCCCTCCATCTCCCTCCCTCCCTCCTCCTATTCCCTCCCTCTTCTCTCTCCGCTCTCCCTCCCTCTATCCCTCTCTCCTCCCCTCTCTCGTCTCCTCTCTCTCCCTCTCTACTCCCTCCCTCCCTCCCTCTCTCCCTCCCTGCTGTCTAACCCTAGGGCTACAAGGCTGTGGAGAGGTTCACTTCCTTCAAGTCATGTCTGAAGAAGGAGCTGGCTGGCAGATAAGTACCTGACCCCTGACCTCTGGGACCAGCCCCAGCAGGGCCTTCTGAGCTGTAACTGTGTGTATGAAGGAGCCTCCTAACCCTTTCAGTCAATACTGCACAGCCTCCTTCAGGTTGAACCTGCATCCACATTCACTCTGTGTTTGACTCCTGTGTCTGATTCCCATTCAAACACACCAGTTTGACTCCTGTGTTTGACTCCCATTCAGACACACCAGTTTGACTCCTGTGTTTGACTCCCATTCAGACACACCAGTTTGACTCCTGTGTTTGACTCCCATTCAGACACACCAGTTTGACTCCAGTGTTTGACTCCCATTCAGACACACCAGTTTGACTCCTGTGTTTGACTCCCATTCAGACACACCAGTTTGACTCCTGTGTTTGACTCCCATTCAGACACACCAGTTTGACTCCTGTGTTTGACTCCCATTCAGACACACCAGTTTGACTCCAGTGTTTAACTCCCATTCAGACACACCAGTTTGACTCCTGTGTTTGACTCCCATTCAGACACACCAGTTTGACTCCAGTGTTTAACTCCCATTCAGACACACCAGTTTGACTCCTGTGTTTGACTCCCATTCAGACACACCAGTTTGACTCCTGTGTTTGACTCCCATTCAGACACACCAGTTTGACTCCTGTGTTTGACTCCCATTCAGACACACCAGTTTGACTCCCGTCTGAATGGGACCTGGTTGTGACCCTGTGTTGTGGGTTCCTGTGCACCAGGTGAGTGGCTCCCAGGGCGAGTCCTTCCCCACCTGCGTGAGGGCGGAGGGAAGGAAACACGCCCACCACTTCTGGAGGAGCTTCACAGAGAAGACTTAAAGGAGGAGGAGGAGGAGGAGAGGAGGGGAGGAGACATGGAGGAGGAGGAGGAGGAGGAGGAGAGGAGAGGAGGAGAGGAGAGGAGGAGACATGGAGGAGAAGACCTAGAGGAGGAGGAGGAGACGAGCAGGAGTAGACGAGGAGGAGGAGAAGACTTGGAGGAGGAGAGGAGGAGGAGACTTGGAGGAGGAGAGGAGGAGGAGAAGACTTGGAGGAGGAGACTTGCAGGAGGACACTTGGAGGAGGAGAGGAGGAGGAGACTTGGAGGAGAGGAGGAGGAGGAGAGAACTTGGAGGAGGAGGAGGAGACTTGGAGGAGGAGAGTAGGAGGAGGAGAGGACTTGGAGGAGAGGAGGAGACTTGGAGGAGGAGAGGAGGAGAGGAGGAGAGTAGCAGCAGAGGAGGAGGAATTGAATAACCCTAACAGTCCTATCCCAGTCCTGATCAAGGCTCTCCACAGTTAACTAGCATGCTCACAATCTGTTATAAAGTCCCTGTGAGGTCAGTCTGACAGTCCATCACTTGACATTCTGGATGAGTCAACCTGGCTCCTCCCACACCCGAGGTGCTCCCCTAAGCTCCGCCTTCGCGCTCCATCGGTGGCCAATCAAACTACGATCTATTTACCACGCAGTGAGACACCATAGAAACAAGACGTACAGCCGCAGTGAGACACCATAGAAACAAGACGTACAGCCGCAGTGAGACACCATAGAAACAAGACGTACAGCTTTTGTCTCATTAATAAATGACTTAATAAATGAGCTAATACAAGGTCATGAGAAAATACAATAACATGCGGTGTGTGATCGATGCAAGACTGGAGAATGTCAATCTTAAACTCATGTCATCTCAAATATGTATTTTTGTAAAAACGCTTAAGTGTTGCACAGTACAGGCCAGCATATATAAATATATTAACTATGATCACTGCAATAGCAATATAAATTAATAAATTGAAGGAATAATTGTCCTAGCGACATGGATGAGGAGAGATTAGGAATTAATTCATATTGAAATATATATATTTTATTCAACTTAATTTTTCTTGCTTACAAAACTAAATTCCTGTATTGATCTTTAATGTTTGTTGTTTTGAATGGTTGAGTGGTGTTGGAGATGACGTCAGGTGTGCCTTTATTACCTTTACCAAGCAAATGACCGTCCGTTAGGCAATGTGGGAGCAAGGAGCAAGCTCGTTAACTATCTCAATACTGGACACTAAACTGCTTTGCTATGTTTGATTTTGAGTTTCGAAGAATTATGGCTAGCTCCAGGGAAGTTTTTTAGAAGGTTTCTTGAAGGATTACATGTTATTTTCATGAATGCTGTACATTCCTATCGTTAATTTATTTTTTAAGATTGATTATGTCCATTGAACATTCCATACAAATTACTTATTTAACCTTGTTTAGTGAGTCATTATAACGGACAGAATGCAAATGAAATAGTGTTGATTGCATGAATAAAACATGTCTGTCCGAACTTGATTCCCTGAATAGACAGAATATGAAGTGACAGAGATGATGAAGCTTCAGACACTGATGAGATCAACTGCTGATCCGATGCAGGCCGCTGCTTTGGAAGAGATGGTTTCCTTACATATATTGCGAACTAATTGTCAAGTTTTGTGTCCAGCCATACATTTTTAACAGATTGACCGTTGATTTAAACTTTTTTTTAGATTGACAACAAATGAAAATACCTAATTAGTTGTTAGCAAACATGTTTTCGCGTCGACGGGGAACGTGGAATCGTTTTGAGATGGTAAGTTCAACGACTTTTTAACTGCTAGCTAGCTAGGCTAGTGTGTTAGCATGTAGAAAGCGCTTTCATGTCAGTGTCAAATATATTATATGACACTTTCATGACAATGTCTATATGAAATGTAGAATGTTAAATAAGAACATACACATCCATATGACAAAAATGAACGTCATTGTGAATTCTTCGTTATTATTTGTAGGAGTGCTTCGCCTTGTTAGCTTTGCTTAATCGCTTTGACTCGAAGTCAAACTCGAGGTTTCGCAACTTTCCTATTCTCACACTTTGCCAAAACTCTATAGTTAGCAAAAACTCCGACTTCATAATTTGAATAGAGAAGTCTATTGTAATGTTAATGCCCAATATTTGGTAAAAGAAGTTGAATGTTAACTGACGTTATCGTATAAATTAATCTTTGTCTGAAAAGTAGGCTAGCCACTGAACTAAAGGCCTGGAATTTCTATACGTTTTAATTGGACTGTTCTGTAAAGATTTCGGACTGGATTTTTAAAAAAAGTCAGACTTGTTACAGTAATTATGCAATACTTTTCAGTAAATCGTTGATACATGAACAGGGAATGCAAAGTTTGGAATTGACTTTAATCGTAATCGCATTACGCAGTGTTCATCGCACAACAAGGTAGTTTAACACCTTCGACCACAGTCACTCCCGGCGGAACTAAAGTGTTCAGTGAGTTTTTCAGGTTCTTAATAGTTGACGTACCAGTGCGCTGTTGTAACAGTCCCCCCATCAACTGCACACATGTTAGCGTGTGACACATTGCAGTGCATTTTTCTACGTTCCAGTGATAGACTACCTCAGACTGACTGAAATGTGTATGAAATAACATGTATTCATCTCAAAACATTACTTTTATTTCATTGATTGTGCTAATCATGCGTATAATTAATCTCAGGAAAAGCTAGCGAGATGTACATAGACGACGAAGTAGATCATTCCGTCAACACAAGCCTTACATAGTCAGATTTCTTATCTCTTATTTTATCTCTTATATTTCTGATCTCTTATCATTTTGAATGTGCATATTACCGGTGTCAACCACCAAACAGATTGATAGTCACTTCTCCTGGTGACGGTTTAAATAACTTGGCGTTGCTACATGTACGTTGACTGCACTACACAAGTTCATCACGTTAGCATGCCAGAACTCACACGTTCCTCCCATCTAGACGTGCTGACACGTAGATTTCCTTCAGCAATGTATTGTGGGTACTAGAAACCCTTTAGAATAATATACATTTGATGCCCAGTACGCTATATTGGGATAGTTATACTCACACGGTTAATTCTGTATAGACCGTTTGTATAGTATAGTATAGTTTGGTTTTTGACCGTTAGTGTGAATGACTTCGGTTGAAAAGCCTTCTCCCTCTCGCCTGTGTGTTCGTTAAGACTATACTTTCAGGGATCATTTCTATAGTTATCAACTTGCGAAATGTGTTTCTAAAGTGTCTGGTCTCACAAACCACGATGATGAGATGCGATATTCCCTTCTGAGCGCGAAGCGGGCTTAGAGTAATGATTCATTTCATATGCTCTCTGCTATTGATGACCGTTCTTTGCTTCCTCGTGGAGCATAGAGGGAGGGAATATGATCAGAGTGGCTTGCCTTAATCTTGTTAAATATAAACAACGTCTGTAATCATTAGAGTAATCAGAATTAGAAACCGTTTATTGCCATTGTCAGTGAATTTCACAAACATAGGAACTTGCCTCGGCGTAGGTGCAACATAAAGCAATGGATAAATTGATCAAATCAAAATATATAAAAAATATATAAAAGGCATGCATAAAATTAAGACTAAAATAGACTAAGATAGACTAACACTATATACAGAATGTAAAGTGGGCAGATAGTGCGATGTGCAAATGAGTAGTGCAGTAGTCACATTGATATAGATACAAATGGTTATTTTGTTTCAAGGTATCTTGTGGTTACTCCAATAACATGTAGATGAAAGTCGTGAGTAATATAATGTTGCTAATGAATGACGCCAGTAACTCACACACACACACACACACACACACACACACACACACACACACAGGATCAGATCATCAAGTTAACATGCTCGAACTCTCATGCGCCTCTCATCAAACGTGCTGACACGTTGCTTTCTACAGGCAATGTATTGTGGGTACTGGAAGTCCTTAAGTATAACGCTTATATGATGTCCAGTACGCTGTATTAGGTTCGTTTTATTCACATGATTAGGGTTGTATAGCCAAGATGGACCTGAAGGCTTAGTTGAATGTTTTTAGTTTGTGACCGTTAGTGTGAATGACTTCGGTTGAAAAGCCTTCTCCCTCTCGCCTGTGTGTTCGATAAGACTATACTTTCAGGGATCATTTCTATAGTTATCAACTTGCGAAATGTGTTTCTAAAGTGTCTGGTCTCACAAACCACGATGATGAGACGTGATATTCCCTTCTGAGCGCGAAGCGGGCTTAGAGTAATGATTCATTTCATATGCTCTCTGCTATTGATGACCGTTCTTTGCTTCCTCGTGGAGCGTAGAGGGAGGGAATATGACCAGAGTGGCTTTTCTCATGTGAAAAATAGTAATAAGTCCCTTAATTTCTCCACTATATTGTCTGCAGCATATTTGCGTGGTGGCACTTACTGTAGTAGTAGTAAGTATAGTAATGTCTCAATTGTGAAGTGAAACGCATCTTAATCTGGATACGTTTAATGTCATTTCTTCGCAGTAGGCGATAAAAGCGTCAGGTAACTTAATGGACTGTGACTATGTTTAACTACAGTGAGGAGAAATTGAAGCTGCAGCGTGTAACACATCGGGACATAATCCCACCAAATTAAAGTAATGTTTTGTTATTGATTGGTAACATTCAAGTCTTAATCATATAAGAAATTGCGTCAAATAAGACACAAATGACAGTTATAGTTGTGATGTTTGACTTCATGGACATCATCGATGTATATTGTGAATATTTATGTGAAAATGAGGCGTGTCCCTGCGGAGATGAAGCATAGAGACGCTTCTGTCGTGAAGCAGGGGGCGGGGCTAAGACGACCACAGTGTCACCGTGACCTGCAACTGCATCACCGTGGAACTTGTGTCTCCTATCTGTGGATTATTAGTTAAGACTATACTTTCAGGGATCATTTCTATAGTTATCAACTTGCGAAATGTGTTTCTAAAGTGTCTGGTCTCACAAACCACGATGATGAGATGCGATATTCCCTTCTGAGCGCGAAGCGGGCTTAGAGTAATGATTTACTTCATATGCTCTCTGCTATTGATGACCGTTCTTTGCTTCCTCGTGGAGCATTGAGGGAGGGAATATGACCAGAGTGGTACTCGTGATTTATTGGTGTAATGAAATATCACGATGTTGTTGTCATCTCACCGCTATTGGGTCATTAGCCGCAGTTTGGGAATTGTCGCTGTAGGCATTTGAACACGTTTCAGATTTTCGAGTGTCACAATCCGCCCTGAATTCACCGAACATATTGTTCCTACATGTATGAGTACATGTCCCAAACGGAACTATGCGTGACGTCAGAAATATGTGTACTGACCTTTGAACTTCTGGGAGAAGAATATTGAGAGATTAGATTCTTAAACGATTGGAACTATTTTATCTAAATTATTCGTTCGAATCTTTACTGAAATATTTTAGTGATTTAAACATTGCCCTCTCTAACGTCTTTAAATCGTCGTATGTGTAATGTGAACTTGTTTAAATTCCTCTCTTGAGTACATTGTATTTTTACGTGAAATGACGTAGTACGCAAACGACTTAATCAGGCTCGTGCCCACAAACACAGCTTGTTTTCTCCCTAATGTCCGTGTGAGCTCGCTGCTTCTTAGCTAAGCCTTCCACGAATGACATTGCTATATTTGGATATGTACCTCTTTATCCGAGACGACATCGTTCATTTACATTCACATGAAGAATTTGTCATCGTTTGGTAACGTAGAAAAGCGAATGCTTGAACTAGCTAACAGGAGTGAACACGCCAGACAGCTATCGCTACCCCCCCAAAATCCCGTTTTTTTGTGTGTGTGGACGCGTTTCTTTTGTTAAAGCTCCATAGCTAGCAGCCGCTGACGTGTTGTAATATTAGCGGAGCCGTTGAGTCGAGTTAGTGCCAAGTCATAAAAGGATGAACTGGCTTTTCTCCTCATCTAAGGGCTCCGGACCTTCCTCTCCCATCAACAGTCTCCAACAGCAGAGACAACGACAGATCGACAGCTTGAAAACTGCCCACTCCAGGTATCCATGTCAGTTAGCTAACGCTGCTAACACACTCCTTAACGTCATTTACAAAGCTAACTTTGACTTGTAAGCTATCGAGTCAGTTTCGATTTAATGCTAGCAAGCTAACAGTAACAAGGAAGCTATCCACGTAATTAGCTTGTTTGCGATGTTAGCTTTGTTGACGTTGGTGAGTCACCGTGTGGTCATTCGCAGGAACACTGTCGAGAAACGCGAGTAGGTTCTCAGATTAAAGTATTATCATTGTTTACTAGAAGGAGACTTCAGTGAAATCTCTCGGGCTAATCGTCGAGCCTTTGACCTACCCGCCTTCCTCGGAGTCTCATTTAGCGGTAGCTGTAGTGGTAATGATGTTGAGATTGATATAATGTAACTATCTGACATAATATGACTGTCCTTCCTCGCAAGATGTTTTCGCCAGTAGGTTCGTCAAGGTGTACAGGTGTCAATGTTTGGGCTTATGTCGGGGATATTCAAAAGACGCCTTGTGGAAGGTTGACTGCAGTAGATTGACTGTGTCTGTGTTCCCACAGATGAACATAATTGTTTTGCCTGTGTGTTCTTACAGCCTGACAGAAATCCAGAAGGATGTGGAGTACAGAATACCTTTCACCGTCAACAACTCCACCATTAGTGTCAACATGTGAGTCCTTGGGTCCATCTCTGTCCTAACTCAGCCTCCTGTTTACAGGGCGGTGTTATTCTGATGCCCTGGTCCAGAGGTTGTTGACTCCTCTATAAACATTAACAGCCTGGCTTGATGTTTGAACTTGACTGTAACCTCCCTGTCCCCTCCTGTCCTCCCATCCCCCTCCTGTCCTCCCCCCCGTCCTCCCCCCGTCCTCCCTCCTGTCCTCCCCCTCCTGTCCTCCCCCTCCTGTCCTCC
>BROE01000015.1:9882916-9897916 GCA_036571765.1 Plecoglossus altivelis
CAGTAGGGAGGAGAGAGAGAGACAGTAGGGAGGAGAGAGAGAGACAGTAGGGAGGAGAGAGAGAGACAGTAGGGAGGAGAGAGAGAGAGACAGTTGGGAGGGGATCAAGTTTCAGTAATAAGGAGTTTCAGTCTCTGTTACAGTGTTGCACATGGCCGCACCTCTCTTTAAAGGGCAATTACTGTGTAATACTGCAGTCTGACTGGGCAATCTCTCACTGGCATGAATGGAATGAGAGACCTTGTCAGTGTGGACTGTGTGTGTGTGTGTGTGTGTGTGTGTGTGTGTGTGTGTGTGTGTGTGTGTGTGTGTGAAGGGTGAGTGTGTGAAGTGTGAGTGTGAAAGGATTATGAGTGAGTGAGCTTTAAAGTGTGAGTGTGAAGATCACTGACTATTTATTTGGTTAGAAATGTGATGGAGCTTGCTGTTGATACCTGAGTGTAACAGCCATCCCTGAACCCTTTAGTACACACTACTAACATGAACATGAACTTACTAACATACACATTCCATTTGACTTCCACCTACTTCAGAGTTTTCCGGTTTTATTGGTCAATCTTGGAAACAATCTTTATTTAATTATTCAAAGATTTAAAGAAGCATTATTTCCACCCAGAAGTTGTCTTGAGTCTTGAGGTGCCCCTGGGGTTTGACCTTTCGAAGGTGTGACTGACAGCAGGTTAAAGGCTGGCTGCCCCTTGGGGCTGCTGCTTCAGAGGTCACCATGCTTGACTTCAGATGAAGCTGCGGGAGCCACCAGCTACAGCTCAGCCCCCTCCTCTCCATCTCTCCTCCTCTCCAACTCTCCTCCTCCTTTCCTCCTCCTCCTTTCCTCTCCTCCTCCGCCCCTCCTCCTCCGCCCCTCTTCCTCTGCCCCTCCTCCTCCGCCCCTCCTCCTTCTCCCCTCCTCCTNCTCTCCTCCTCTCCTCCTACCCTCCTCCCCTCCCCTCTTCTCCTCTCCCTCCTCTCCTGTTGTCTCCTCTTCCTCCTCCCATCCTCCTTTCCCCCCTTTCTCCTCCTGAAGGTTTTTTAAAGTCACTATTTTGTTTATCTGACCTTTGCTACTGTAGAATCATTTCAGAAGAAGATACAGTAATCAGGACATGTCACACGGAGACACACTTCTGCAGACACATCTCAATTCTACATCTCTCACAATTCTACATCTCTCACAATTCTACATCTCTCACAATTCTACATCTCTCACAATTCTACATCTCTCACAATTCTACATCTCTCACAATTCTACATCTCTCACAANACACACACACACACTGAGGTACACACACACGCACACTGAGGTAAACACATACACACACCCACACTGAGGTAAACACATACACACACACACACACACACACTGCGGTAAACACATACACACACACACACTGAGGTAAACACATACACACACACACACACACACACTGAGGTAAACACATACACTCTCTCTGATGTAAACACGTGCTCAGGGCAAAGTATACTTCGCAGGAGGTGTCCGATGGTCAGACCATAACACCAACAAGAACAACTGTAAACACAGGAAGCTAACAATTAGCTTTCTCCCTCAGTCCGCCTCTCTCCTTGCTAACTTTCTCTCATATTCTCTCTCCCCCCCTCTCTCTCTCCCTCTCTTCCCCCTCGTTCTCCACTCCCTCCCTCTCTCCCTCCTTCCCTCCCTCCCTCCCTCCTGCAGGCAGGGATGAATGGCCACATGTACAGGATGCCAGAGATCCCTGAGCGCTTTGCTGAGCTTGTGGATATGAGGTACAGCCTCCCTCAGTGTCACGACATGCTGCTGGACTAACACTGAGCCTGTCCTAACCATGTCCCTCTGTGTCCTGGTGTGTGTGTGTGTGTGTTTGTGTGTTCTGGTGTGTGTTCTGGTATGTGTGTGTGTGTGTGTGTCCTGGTGTGTGTGTGTGTGTGTCCTGGTGTGTGTGTGTCCTGGTGTGCGTGTGTGTCCTGGTGTGTGTGTGTGTGTCCTGGTGTGTGTGTGTTCTGGTGTGTGTTCTGGTGTATGTTCTGGTATGTGTTCTGGTGTGTGTTCTGGTATGTGTGTGTGTGTGTGTTCTGGTGTGTGTGTGTATGTCTCTGTGTGTGTATGTCTGTGTGTGTGTGTCCGTCCTGGTGTGTGTGTCCTGGTGTGTGTGTACTGGTATGTGTGTCCTGGTGTGTGTGTGTTCTGGTGTGTGTGTGTTCTGGTGTGTGTGTGTTCTGGTGTGTGTGTGTGTGTGTCCTGGTGTGTGTGTGTATATGTGTGTGTGTGTGTGTCTCAGTGTGTCCCAGCTGAAGGAGCTGAATGAACAGGAGGACATGCTGCTGCAGCTCTTTGTGAGTCTGCCTCAGCTCAGACAGATCACCTCCGACAAGGAGCAGCTGGTCACCAGCATCGTAGACATGGCCAGTGAGTACCTCACTTCCTGTTGTGCTGCTGTCACTTCCTGTTGTGCTGCTGTCACTTCCTTCTTTAGTTGGTCATTGGTCCTGCTCTGATGTAAAACACACACACACACAGTTCAGGATAGCAGTGCTCCAGAGATAGAAGTTCCCATAGCTGCTGTCCTCAGATGTGTCCTCGGAGCTGCTGTCCTCAGAGACACTGTCCTCAGAGACGCTGTCTCCAGAGACATGTCCTCAGAGACACTGTCCTCAGAGACACTGTCCTCATAGACACTGTCCTCAGAGACACTGTCCTCAGAGACGCTGTCTCCAGAGCTGCTGTCCTCAGAGACACCTCAGAGCTGCTGTCCTCATGGACACTGTCCTCATGGACACTGTCCTCAGAGACGCTGTCTCCAGAGACGCTGTCCTCAGAGCTGCTGTCCTCAGAGACACCTCAGAGCTGCTGTCCTCATGGACACTGTCCTCATGGACACTGTCCTCATGGACACTGTCCTCATGGACACTGTCCTCATGGACACTGTCCTCATGGACACTGTCCTCAGAGCTGCAGCCTCTCCCTGTGTCACCTTACCTCAGGCAGAATGCAGATTCCTCTCTGTTCCCTACGCTCTCTGTTCCCTACGCTCTCTGTTCCCTACGCTCTCTGTTCCCTACGCTCTCTGTTCCCTACGCTCTCTGTTCCCTACGCCCTCTGTTCCCTACGCTCTCTGTTCCCTACGCTCTCTGTTCCCTACGCTCTCTGTTCCTGATGCTCAGTGTGTCGTGTTCTCTGCTTCCAGAGAAGAACCTGCACCTGGAGCCTCAGCTGGAGGGTAAGAGGCAGGAGATGCTGTTCAAGGTGAGCTGCACCTGCCCACACAGGAAGGAGTCGGTGTCACATGACTTCACGTTGAACGGTACAAACAGGAAGTGGAGTTACTGATGTTGTTGTTGTTGTTGTTGTTGATAGTACGAACAGCTGACCCAGATGAAGTCAGCGTTTGAGACTAAGATGCAGAGACAGCATGAGCTCAGTGAGGTGAGTAGTGACACACACTTCCTGTTCCTCTTCCTGGTCCTGTTCCTCTTCCTGGTCCTATAGACATGATCCTGCTCCACCCCCTCTAACTCCTCCCCCGTCCTGCAGGGCTGCAGTCTGAGTGCTCTGCAGGCCCGGCTGAAGGTGGCAGCTCATCAGGCAGAGGAGGAGTCGGAGGAGACGGCTGAGAACTTCCTGGAAGGGAGAACAGAGATCGACGACTTCCTGTCCAGCTTCATGGAGAAGAGAACGGTAGGAGGGAGGGAGGGAGATGGGGGAAGGTAGAGAGAGAGGGAAGGGAGGGGGAAGGTAGAGAGGGAGGGAAAAGGAGAGAGAGAGAATAAAGTTTAATGTGAACAGAATGAAACATTTTTCCTCATACACCTTTTCTCTCTTATCCTTCTCCTCTCCCCCTCCTCTCTCCCTTTTCTCCTCCTCTCTCGGTGTCTCGCTCTGCCTCTTCTCCTCTCTCCCTCTTCTTCTCTCTCACTCTGCCTCTCACTCTCCCTCTCTCTCTCCCTCTTCTCCTTTCTATCCATCTCTTTTCCTCCTCTCCTCCTCTTTCTCTCTCCCTCCTCTCCTCCTCTCTCTCCCTCCTCTCCTCCTCCCTCCCTCCTTCCTCTCCTCCCCCTTCCTCAGCTCTGCCACAGCAGACGGGCCAAAGAGGAGAAACTGCAGCAGTCCATCAACACACATGGCCAGTTCCCTAGCAACACTTAGGCCCCACCTACCAGCCCCGCCCCTCACTAAGGTTTTATAAAGGTAAACAAAGACAAAACATATCAATGTCAAGTTGTAGTTTTAGCTTCATGGGATTGTTTTGTCCCTGGTTAACCTGTCCGTTTGTCCCTCAGGTTTGAAGTGTGTAGCAGAGGGAGACAGACAGACGAGGCTGAGAGCTGCTTGTGTTCCTGATGTCTGCCACACAGACAGGACGTCTCCAGTGGAACCAGATTCAGCCTGAACTCATGTCAGTTAACTCTGAAGATGAGGATGATGTGCTTGGATTTGGATTGACTTGACATAGGAATAAGGTTTATGTCTCTGGGCTGCCCAAATCTCCACACACAAACGATGGATACTGTATTTAAATAATGTTGATAATAGGCTTTCTAATAATCAAAGACACACCTTGTATTATATGTTATTTAATTTGTTTAGGTGAATTAAAACCGTTTAGAATATGTCTGTGGATGTACCTTTTTTAATATTTTTTTTTACAAGTTTTGAATGAATTTTTGCATGTTTGTTTTTACACTTTAGAATTTTGTTTAGAGAAGCATTATAGTATAAGCAAAAAAAAGGAAATATTACCTAACAGTTAGGTCAGTAACATGATTATTGTTGTTTAATATGAGTTAGTTAGTTAGTTAGTTAGTTAGTTAGGTTTTGTATCATAACAGAGTTCAGATTTGGAACACTTGCTCATCTCCGGTCAGTCGCGTTGCTGCCTGTGACAACACAGAGTGTGCGCAGGCGCTGTAGGCGTTTAATCCTCGCGAGTATGATCCGTGTCTCTGCCGCTGCCGCCGCTGAACCGGAGAGGGTGCATGGAGAAACGGTCTCCTGTTTCTCAACGCGGATGTGTACGGAGGGAATCCATGGCGATTCACCTGCGATCACGCATCCGAGTGTCTGCCGCTAGCGAACTCCACAGCAGAACCAGAGATGTGCGGTTTTCTGATGTTGCTAAGTAACCCGACGTTATTCTAGAGTCAAAGAATCAGATAGGCTGTCTTGTCGGCTTATTTCTCGTCGTGCACCATTTTGACCGGATATTTTTATGATGGAGCACATTCGGACGCCGAAGGTGAGCGCAATCGACCTTATTTTCGGTTTCCTTGTGTATGTCTTGTTGACCGTATCGTTTCATACATCACCGTATTTCTTATCCTCGTCGCTGGTGTTTGGGCACCGTCCGCCTGCCTCCGCGCTCCACGGTCGCCCTAGGTAACAATACAGCTAGTAAGACAGCGCGTGCCACACTAGTCATCATCCCCACATTCTGTGTGTCCGTCACCTTAGTCTGAATCTGGGGAGTTCGCCGGTAAAAACGGGAGACATTTGAGCCACACGTTCGGTTGCGGTTTCGGTCTGCTTCTAATTCGTTACACTGCCGACCGCTTCTTCAAATTCTACGGTCACGATAACCAGGGCTAAATGATGTCTCATTGTTTTCGGGGCCTGTGAGAGATGGCACGTTCCCGGTTCCCGGTTCTCCCGTAGGCCCCGCTAAGGAATAGCGAGGTCCACACGGTGTTCATGAAGGCCTCTTCTGTTTTGATAACAAGACCGAACCCATCAGCAGTTCTTCACCGGGGATTTTACAAATGACCTTCAGTCTGCTTTTAACACACGATTTGAACGTGATAGTTACTTCATTCCCATCATGGGACATAATTGTAAACGTGACGTGGTAGCTAGAAGTTTTATTTTGTTTAACGGCATGGGGCCGGGGGGGCGGGGCGGGGGGAGGGGGGGCACTTCTGCATGGAGAGTGTCCTTGTTCCCCGTTAGAGTTCTAGCCTGCTTCCTGTTCTGGAGATCCAGGTTCCATGTTCTGTCTCCGACCTGCTTCCACGCTCTACCTTGTGTTCCCCAGGTGGAGAACGTGCGTCTGGTGGATCGCTCCACCCCCAGGAAGGCAGGCATAGGGACTTTGTACCTGTCTGCTACACACACCATCTTCGTAGAGAACAATCCAGAGACACGTAAGGAGACCTGGGTAAGCAGGAAGTGAGATCAGCCTTGGTCAAGCCACTTCCTCTTGGCTCTATTTCCTGTGGTTCCTACACCTACTTCCTGTTGTGTGTGGGAAGATCAAAGCAGTCCTAGTTTCTGAGTGTCACATCTAATCAGCCTCTCTCATGATTGACACCCTTGTGATGGGATTCCTGAGGTTAAAGAGGCGGGACTTCCTGTATGCATGTTGATTGACAGGTGCTGCACAGCATGGTTGCCAGTGTGGAAAGACCGCCCACCACACCGACAGGAAGTCAGCTGGTGATCCGATGCAAGAACTTCCTGATCTATCATCTGCTGGTGCCTCAGGAGAGAGACTGTATAGATCTCCATGTCTCCCTCACACGCCTCTCACGGCCAGGTAAGACCAATCACACGCCCCTTTAAAAACCAGGAAATACACTCCCGCAGCCAATCATACGCTTCAAACAACCAGAAGAAGGACAAACAGCCAATGGCGCGCGTGTGTTTTCCAGAGAAGTATGCCGACCTGTACTGCCTGTCGTTCAACCCGAACGTGAACAAACAGGAGAGGGAAGAGTCTTGGAGCTTCCTGGACGTGATGGAAGACTACAGGCACATGGGCGTACCCAACAACCTGTGGGTTACCACGGCAGCCAACAGCGAATACAGGGTGAGGAATGCAGGAATGTTCACCTGGAGAATGTTCACCTGTAGCGTGGTGAAGTGGGACTCAGAGAGAGTTGTGGCTGTGAGCCAAACAGAACGGGATTCTGCAAAGTCTTGCTGATAAGAGTTTGTTGCCCAGAGGTTCTCTGTCTAGACGGATATTTCAGTCAGCTCTAGACGCTCTGTGAGGTGGATAATGTTCTTAACACAATTTAGTCTGTGTTTACTTCCCCCACTCAACCTCTCCTTTCACTTTCTGCATCCCCCTCACCTCTCTCTCTCTCTCTCTCTCTCTCTCTTTCGAAGTTGCGACTGACTGCGTCGTCACACCGAACGTAACCAAAACAGGAAGGAGAGTTTTGGAGCATCCTGGAGTGATGGAAGACTACGAAATGGGTAACCCAACACTGTGGGTTACCACGCAGCCCAGCGATATACAGGGTGGGAATGCAGAATGTGTCACCTGGGATGTGTTTACTGTAGCGTGTGAGTGGGATAGAGAGTTGTGGATTGAGCAAACGAAGGATTCCTGCAAAGTCTTGTGATAAGAGTGTTGCCCAGAGTTCTCTGTTAGACGGTATTGAGTCAGCTTAGACCCCGCTCTTAGGTGGTAATGTTCTTAACAAATTTGTTGTGTTTATTCCCACTCAAACCCTTCCTTTCCATTTCTGATCCTACCTCTCTCTCTCTCTCTTCTCCTCTCTTTCCTCTCCTCTCGCCTCTTTCCTCCTCTCCTCCTCTTCTCGCTCTTCCTCTCTCTCTCCTCTCTGCCTCTGCTCTCTCCCTCTCTCTTCCTTCTCTCTCTCTCTATCTTCTCACTTCCTAACCTGCTCTAATTCTCTCTCGTCTCTTCTCTCTCTATCCCCTTCTCTCCCCTCTCTCTTCTCTCTTCCTCCCTCTCTCTCTCTTTCTCTCTCTCCCCTCTTTCTCTCTTTCTTCTCCTCCTCCCTTCTCTTCTCTCCTTCTCCTCCTTCACCTCTCTCTTCCCTCTCTCTCTCTCTTCTCCTTCCTCCTCTCTCTCATATTTCGTCTTCTCTCCCTCTCTCTCTCTCTCTCTCTCTCTCCTCCCTCCCTCTCTCTCTCTCTCTCTCTCTCTTCTCTCTTCCCCCTTTCTCTCCCTCCCCTCATCTCTCCTCCTCTCTCTCTCTCTCCTCTCTCTCTCTCTTTTTCTTTTCTTCGTGTGTGCACCTTACCCGCAGATCTTTGTTCCAAGTTCGCCGGCTTATAGTAGGTGTCCCAAGTTCGCAGTCCAGGTCGTTTCCGCACTGACCCTACTTCCATCCAGGACATGGTGAGTTTTTAGAACCCAGCTTCCTAAGTCTATACTAGCACCCTAATCTCTACAGGCTAGCCTAACCCATTCCTAATTCTCTAAGCTAGACCTAGCACCTACTCTCTACAGCTATCACTAGCCAACCCTACATCTCCCACAGCTAGCCCTAGCCAACCCTACATCTCCTACAGCTAGCCCTAACCCTACATCTCCTACAGCTAGCACTAGCCAACCCTACATCTCCTACAGCTAGCCCTAGCCAACCCTACATCTCCTACAGCTAGCACTAGCCAACCAAACTTCATTGAGACAAAGTTGGCCGCCTTAGAGGCATGTCGACATTCTTCAAAAGCGATCAGCAGGTCAGGGTTTGACCCTTCACCTTTGACCCCGTCCCCCCCAGGCGGCTATCTGCCGGTGCAGCCAGCCGTTATCTGGCTTTAGCGGCCGTTGCCAGGACGACGAGCAGATGCTGCAAGCTATCATGAAATCCAACCCAGGAAGTGATGTAATCTATGTGGTCGACACCAGGCCAAAGGTCAGAAGTCAACTCACACACTACACACACACACAGTACACACACACTCTCACACACAAACACACACTGTCACACACACTCAAACACACACACGCACTCTCTCTCACACACAAACAAACACACACACACACACACACTCTCACATTTACCAATAATATACACACACAGCCATGTCTTGTATCCCTGACGTGTGTGTGTGTGTGTGCAGCTGAATGCGATGGCTAACGTGTGTGTGTGCGTGTGTAGCTGAATGCGATGGCTAACGTGTGTGTGTGTGTGTGTGTGTGTGTGCAGCTGAATGCGATGGCTAACCGTGCGGCAGGGAAGGGCTATGAGAACGAGGATCACTACACCAACATCAAGCTGCACTTCATCGGCATCGAGAACATCCACGTCATGAGAAACAGTCAGCAGAAGATCATCGACGGTAAAACTGCTGCTAAACGCTACGTGTTTACTGTCTTATCTGTGGTGTGTGTGTGTGTGTGTGTGTGTGTGTGTTTCCGTGTGTGTGTGTTTCCGTGTGTGTGTGTTTCCATGTGCATGTGTGTGTGTGTGTGTTTCCGTGTGTGTGTGTGTTTCCGTGTGTGTGTTTCCATTCCGTGTGTGTATATTAACATGTGTCTGTTTTCATGTGTGTGTGTGTGTGTGTGTGTGTGTGTGTGTGTGTGTATATTTACACGTGTGTGTGTGTCCATGTGTGTGTATATTTACATGTGTGTGTGTGTGTATATATTTACATGTGTGTGTGTGTGTGTGTGTGTATATTTACATGTGTGTGTGTGTATATTTACATGTGTGTGTGTGTGTGCTCTCTCCAGTGGGGGAGCTGAGAACTCCATCTATGGGAGACTTCCTGTGGGGTCTAGAGAGTTCCGGGTGGCTCAAACACATCAAGGCTGTGCTTGATGCAGGGGTCTTCATCGCTAAGGTGAGACACAAATATGATGCACGTTTCTATGGAGCGCTATCGTGTAGAAGTCCACTTTTTGCTTCAGTGTGTGTGTGTGTGTGTGTGTGTGTGTGTATTCGCCTATTCGTTCACTCTCTTGCTCTATTTGTTTATTCTCACTCCATCTCTCTCCTTCTGTTCTCTGTGTGTGTGTGTGTGTGTGTGTGTGTGTGCGTGTGTGTGTGTCTGTGTGTCTGTGTGTAGGCGGTGGCAGATGAGGGAGTGAGTGTGCTGGTTCACTGTTCTGACGGCTGGGACAGAACAGCACAGGCCTGCTCTGTAGCTAGCATCCTGCTGGACCCTTACTACAGGACCATCAAGGGGCTGATGGTGAGAGAACGCACACAGCTAACATGCTAACACACACAGGTCACACACACACACAGCTAACACACACACACAGCTAACACAAACACAGATAACACAGCTAACACACACACACACACAGCTAACATGCTAAGACAGCTAACACACAGACACAGCTAACACACACACATAGCTAACATGCTAACACACACACACAGCTAACACACATTCACAGACACACACAGTTAACACATACACACAGCTAACACACACACAGCTAACACACACACAGCTAATACACACACACAGCTAACACACACACACAGCTAACACACACACACAGCTAACACACACACAGATAACACAGCTAACACACACACACACAGCTAACACACACACAGATAACACAGCTAACACACACACACACACACACACACAGCTAACATGCTAACACAGCTAACACACAGACACAGCTAACACACACACATAGCTAACATGCTAACACACACACACAGCTAACACACATTCACAGACACACACAGTTAACACATACACACAGCTAACACACACACAGCTAACACACACACAGCTACCACACACAGTTAACACATACACACAGCTAACACACACACACACAGCTAACACACACACAGCTACCACACACAGTTAACACATACACACAGCTAACACACACACAGCTAACACACACACAGTTAACACACACACACAGCTAACACACACAGCTAACACACACACAGATAACACAGCTAACACACACACACACACACAGCTAACATGCTAACACAGCTAACACACAGACACAGCTAACACACACACATAGCTAACATGCTAACACACACACACAGCTAACACACATTCACAGACACACACAGTTAACACATACACACAGCTAACACACACACAGCTAACACACACACAGCTACCACACACAGTTAACACATACACACAGCCAACACACACACACACAGCTAACACACACACAGCTACCACACACAGCTGACATGTGTGTGGTCTCATTCCTACTCTGTGCAGGTGCTGATAGAGAGAGACTGGATTTCCTTCGGACACAAGTTCTCCCACAGGTCAGTAGATGACAGTTTGGGGCAGGTCATGTTCAGTTTGGGATGGTTCGTTTTGTACTTCAGGACGGTACTACGGGGAAACAAAGTTAGTTGTGAGCCCTGCAATAGAGTACAGTCCTCAGCAAGTACTTTTTTCAAAAATATTTTTCCTCACTGAGTAAAAAAGTCAGTAGCGAGTCTTGACCACACTTTTCTTATCTGGTCCTGACAAGCCTGTTACCTGATGTGAAATTGCCCTTTTAGACTCATGTTGACTGTAACTTCTATAGTATATATGCTGTGAAGAGCAACTGTGAAAGGTGTGTGTTAGTCAGGGGTGTGTGTGAGAGATGTGTGTGTGTGTTAGTCAGGGGTGTGTGAGAGAGAGATGTGTGTGTGTGTGTGTGTGTGTGTTAGTCAGGGGTGTGTGTGAGAGAGGTGTGTGTGTGTTAGTCAGGGGTGTGTGTTAGTCATGGGTGTGTGTGAGAGAGATGTGTGTGTGAGAGAGAGATGTGTGTGTGAGAGAGAGATGTGTGTGTGAGAGAGAGATGTGTGTGTGTGAGAGAGATGTGTGTGTATTAGTCAGTTGTCTGTGTGAGAGAGATGTGTGTGTGAGAGAGATGCGTGTGTGTTAGTCAGGGTGTGTGTTAGTCAGGGTGTGTGTTAGTCAGGGTGTGTGTTAGTCAGGGGTGTGTGTGAGAGAGATGTGTGTGTGGTAGTCAAGGTGTGTGTTAGTCAGGGTGTGTGTTAGTCAGGGGTGTGTGTGAGAGAGATGGGTGTGTGTTAGTCAAGGTGTGTGTTAGTCAGGGGTGTGTGTGAGAGAGATGTGTGTGTGTTAGTCAAGGTGTGTGTTAGTCAGGGGTGTGTGTGAGAAGGTTCAAAGAATCCAAGCCATGAGTGATGTACACGTGTGGTCATGCTAAATAAGCGTGTTTAATCCAGGATATGGCAGAGCGTGTGTGACGCGTGTGTGTGTGCTGTCACCTTTGCCCTGACATTAAATAAAGGATTCAGTATCTAAACATCAGGCATGCCACGTGTCTATACACACACACACACACACACACACACACCACACGTAGTATCACGAGTAGAGTAACTAGGAGAGGTGCATTAAAACACTTTGCTTTTGTTTCTCCTGACAGTCTACCAACACTTTGAATAAGCAATCTAAGCCTGCAATAATCATTCTTAACCTATGCAAGCTACTACACTTAACACATCATATTATATCATATCAATAGGAATTAGCATTAACAAAGAAGAAAAACCTAATGTTGTTAAGGAACACCTGCAGACCCCACTCAGGCTTGCTCTCTCCTGAGGTACCTCAGTTAAGATCTCTCCTCCTGAGGTACCTTAGTTAAGCTTGTTCTCTCCTGAGGTACCTCAGTTAAGCTCTCTCCTCCTGAGGTACCTCAGTTAAGCTTGTTCTCTCCTGAGGTACCTCAGTTAAGCTTGTTCCCTCCTGAGGTACCTCAGTTAAGCGTGTTCTCTCCTGAGGTACCTCAGTTAAGCTTGTTCCCTCCTCCTGAGGTACCTCAGTTAAGCGTGTTCTCTCCTTAGGTACCTCAGTTAAGCTTGCTCTCTCCTCAGGTACCTCAGTTAAGCTTGCTCTCTCCTCAGGTACCTCAGTTTGGCTTGCTCTCTCCTCCTCAGGTACAGCCACCTGGAGGGAGACCTGAGGGAGGTTTCTCCCGTCATGGATCAGTTCCTGGAGTGTGTCTGGCAGCTGTCGGAGCAGTTCCCCTGCGCCTTCGAGTTCAACGAGCACTTCCTGATCCAGATCCACACGCACGTGTACTCCTGTCAGTATGGCACCTTCCTGGGAAACAGTCAGAAGGAGAGGAGGGACATGAGGTGTGTGTGTGTGTGTGCGTGTGTGTGTGTGTGTGTGGTGGGGGGGAGGGGGGGGGAGTATTCAGAACATGTAACCTGATCGCCTCCTGTGTTTTACTCACACACGTGTGTGTGTGTGTGTGTGTGTGTGATCGTGATTGTGTGTGTAATCATGCATGTGTGTGTGATCGTGCATGTGTGTATGGTCATGCGTGCGTGTGTGTGCGTGTCCGTGTGTGTGTGATATCCTGTGTGTGTGTGCGTGTCCATGCGTGTCCGTGCAGACTCCGCGAGAGGAGCCACTCAGTGTGGAGTCAGCTGTGGAGGGAGAGAGCAGAGTATCTGAACCCTCTTTACAGAGCAGACCACAGCCAGACGCAGGGAGTCCTGCGGCCCAACACCACCCCCTACTGCTTCAAGTGAGTCACCCCAACACCACCCCAACACACGCCCAACACAACCCCAACACACGCCTCAACACCACCCCAACACACACCCAACACCACCCCAACACACACCTCAACACCATGCCCCAACACACACCCAACACCATGCCCCAACACACGCCCCAACACCACCCCAACACCACCCCAACACACACCTCAACACACACCTCAACACCATGCCCCAACACCACCCCCTACTGCTTCAAGTGAGCCACCCCAACACCACCCCAACACACACCTCAACACACACCCCAACACACACCTCAACACATGCCCCAACAGACGCCTCAACACCACCCCAAAGACCACCCCCTACTGCTTCAAGTGAGTCACTCCAACACACACCCAACACCACCCCAACACACGCCCCAACACCACCCCCTACTGTTTCAAGTGAGTCACTCCAACACCACCCCAACACACACCCAACACCACCCCAACACACACCCAACACCACCCCAACACACGCCCCAACACACGCCCTAACATTCACCCCAAACCACGCCCCAACAGACTGAATGTGTATTGTACTTCCTGTCCTGACAGGATGTGGAAAGGGATGTACAACCGGTCAGCGAAGGTAGCTCCGCCCCGCCAGTCTCCCAACGAATGTCTGACAGCTATGAGGGAGGAGTCTCAACAGCTGGAGCAGGAATTGGCCAATCACCAGGAGGTACCGCGAGGGACCGCCCACTCTGGCTCCAAACAAGGCATACAGACACGCTCGCTCACCGTAACCAGCCAATGAGATCTCTTCTCTGAGACTGTGTCATTCTCAAATTGAAACATCATATAAATACTTTTAAAAATTTACGTTAATATAGTTTTTTACTTCATAACTTGACTTCAATCATAAGACGTGGAACCTTAGTCACAGAAAACCCACTCCACTGAATTAATGTCTCAAAGAGAAGTGAACCATTGACACATCAATACATGAATGTTTTTTGAAACTGAATATATAAACAGAATATATCATGGCAGTTAAACAGTAGCTCTCATAGTGCTTCTCCATAGTCGCAGAAAGGTAACCACGGTAACCTGATGATGTCGTTGTCTTCACTGTAACTGACAGTTGTTTTCTGTTGCTCTTCCCAGAGGATAGCAGCCCTGATGATGAAACGCACACAGAAGGAGAGGGGGAGGGAGAGGGAGCTGAGGGGGAGGGAGAAGGGGGAGAGGGGGAGGGAGGAGGAGGAAGAGAGGGGGAGGAAGGAGGACGAGGAGAGGGGGAGGAAGGAGGAGGAGAGGGAGGAGGAGGAGAAGAGAGAAACCCCTGAGGAAGACCTTGGATGTTGTCTTCCTCCTCCCTCTGACCAGCCAATCACCACACTCCCTCAGGACACCAGCCCCTCCCCCCTCTCACCTGACCACGCCCACCTTGGGTTGACCTTGCCACTAGAGCAGGTTCGTGTCAAAGGTCACGAGCCCGAAGACCTCTGGGCTTGTAGCGACCCGGAGTCGGGCGTGGCCAACTTCAGCTCCTCCTCCTCCTCCGGATGTGATTACGCCAAGGACCCCAACTCTGAAGAGGCTGCCCTGCACACTGCCTGACAGGAAACGGAGCTAGGACCCAGACTGTCTCCTCCACTGTCTGAGGGAAGGCATCTTAGGACCCAGCCTTCAACACCTTGTTGCCTGACTGGAAATGACAGTTAAACGACAGTTGATGAAAGGACAAAATCTCAAGTAAACCTCGTTACCTTGACAACAAGTCAGCTGTGAAGTGACAGTTTGAAGCCCCTGGGCTGCGTTTTAATTTATTTAATAT
>BROE01000015.1:9905416-9915416 GCA_036571765.1 Plecoglossus altivelis
TGGTTATAGACCAGGGTAGATACTTGTGGTTATAGACCAGGGTAGATAGTTGTGGTTATAGACCAGGGTAGATACTTGTGGTTATAGACCAGGGTAGATACTTGTGGTTATAGACCAGGGTAGATAGTTTGTGGTTAAAGACCAGGGTAGATAGTTTGTGGTTGAAGACCAGGATAGATAGTTGTGGTTATAGACCAGGGTAGATAGTTGTGGTTATAGACCAGGGTAGATACTTGTGGTTATAGACCAGGGTAGATAGTTTGTGGTTGAAGACCAGTTTATATAGTTTGTGGTTATAGACCAGGGTAGATAGTTGTGGTTATAGACCAGGGTAGTTAGTTTGTGGTTGTAGACCAGGATTGATAGTTTGTGGTTATAGGGCAGGGTAGATAGTTGTGGTTATAGGGCAGGGTAGATAGTTGTGGTTATAGACCAGGGTAGATAGTTTGTGGTTATAGACCAGTTTATATAGTTTGTGGTTATAGACCAAGGTAGATACTTGTGGTTATAGACCAGGGTAGATAGTTGTGGTTATAGACCAGGGTAGATAGTTTGTGGTTATAGACCAGGGTACATAGTTTGTGGTTATAGACCAGGGTAGATAGTTTGTGGTTATAGGCCAGGGTAGATAGTTGTGGTTATAGACTCCATCAGGGTAACTCTGGTCTGTGATTGGTTAGTTATTGTACTGTAGCTCTGGGTCAATAACCAGGATGTTACGTAACATGGATCCATATATTGTAGGAACTCTTGAGGTAGTGGTCTTGGCAGCTAGCCAGATACTCTCCCTGCCGCCCTCTCTCTCTCCTTCCCTCCCTTCCCCCTTTCCCTCCCTCTCTCTCTCTCCCTCCCTCCCTCCCTCTCTCCCTCCCTCTCTCTCCCTCTCTTTCTCCCTCCCTCCCTCCCTCTCCCTCCCTCTCTCTCTCTCTCCCTCTATCTCTCTCTCCCTCCTTCTCCCTCCCCCTCCCTCCCTCTCTCTCTCTCTCTCTCTCTCTCTCTCTCTCTCACACACACACACTCACACACGTGGGTCCCAAAGGTAGTAAACTGTTTGTGTACCAGTCACCACTGCGTTAACTCATAGCACATGGTAACGGAACACAAAAATGATTTCACAGCTAAAACTGTATTGGACAGGGACACACACACTGACCCACACACACTACACCCACTACACCCACACTACACACACACACACACACACACACTCTGGCGCAGTGTGGAACATACACACACAACTATGCAGTGCTTGTTCCTTCTTAGATCACACAGTGAGGTGTGTCCGATTCCACTGGAGCTGCAACATCATTAGCGTGTGTGTGTGTGTATGTGGTGTGTGTGTGTGTGTATGTGGTGTGTGTGTGTGTGTATGTGGTGTGTGTGTGTGTGTATGTGGTGTGTGTGTGTGTGGGTGTAGTGTGTGTGGGTCAGTGTGTGTGTATGTGGTGTGTGTGGGATGTGTGTGTGTGTGATTTGTGTGTGTGTGTGTGTGATGCTGTAGGATTTCCTCTTGATATCTCAGTGGATGACTAAGCATACGGCTCGTTTCTATGGCAACATCCTTACATGAAACCTAGAGAAAGGTGTGTGTGTGTGTTTTTGTGTGTGTGTGTGTCGTACGAAACAAGCTCCTGCACCCCACGCACACTCTCTCTCTCTCTCTCTCTCTCTCTCTCTCTCTCTCTCTCACACACACACACACACACACACAGACACACACACAGACAGACACAGACACACAGATGCAGACACACACACAGACACACAGACACAGACACACACACACACAGACACACACACACAGACAGACACAGACACACAGATGCAGACACACACACACAGACACACAGACGCAGACACACACACACACAGACACACACACACAGACACACACAGACACAGACACACAGATGCAGACAGACACACAGACGCAGACACACAGACACACACACACACAGACACACACACACAGACACACACACACAGACACACACACACAGACACACACAGCTTCCATGAACACCCTTTAGGTGGGTTAAGGTGTGTTTATCTCAGAAGGAGGCAGGTTGAGGACAGATTTACTGGGTCGTCTTCAGGGTTGAACACACAGCTGTTGGTACCCTGCAGTACTGACTCACTGCTATGCGATAGGCTGCAGATCACTGGACTGAATTCTTATGACTTGGGTAGTAGACACATGGCAAACATGCCCTCTCTCTCCATCCCCTGTCTCTCTCTCCACCACCCCTCTCTCTCCATCCCCTGTCTCTCTCTCTATCCCCTGTCTCTCTCTCTCCATCCCCTGTCTCTCTCTCCACCACCACCCCTCTCTCTCCATCCCCTGTCTCTCTCTCCACCACCACCCCTCTCTCTCCATCCACCCCTCTCTCTCCATCCCCTGTCTCTCTCCATCCCCTGTCTCTCTCTCCATCCACCCCTCTCTGTCCATCCCCTGTCTCTCTCTCCACCACCACCCCTCTCTATCCATCCCCTGTCTCTCTCTCCACCACCACCCCTCTCTGTCCATCCCCTGTCTCTCTCTCCACCACCACCCCTCTCTGTCCATCCCCTGTCTCTCTCTCCACCACCCCCCCCTCTCTCTCTCCTCCCCTTCTCTCTCACACTCTCGCTTGTACCTGCAGATACACTCTCTTTTGCGTACTCACGTGAATGACTCTCATAAACATAGCTTCAGTTGGGGTCTAACCTGGTCTAGGCTGGCCTAGGCCTGGTCTAGGCTGGTCTATGCTGGTCTAGGCTGGTTTAGACTGGTCTAAGCTAGTCTAGGCTGCTATTGCCTGGTCTAGACGGGTCTAGGCTGGTCTAGGCCTGGTGTAGGCCTGGTCTAGGGCTGGTCTAGGCTGGCCTAGGCCTGGTCTAGGCCTGATCTATGCTGGCCTAGGCTGGTCTAGGCTGGCCTAGGCTGCTCTAAGCCTGGTCTTGGCTGGTCTAGGCCTGGTCTAGGCTGGTCTAGGCTTGTCTAGGCCTGGTCTAACCTGGTCTAGGCTGCTCTAGCCTGGTTTAGCCTGGTCTACCCGTGAGGTGCCTCAGTACATATTTTAGGGGGTGATAATCACCTTGGTAACTGTCTCTACTTTAAAGGAGTTAGAGGAGTAAAGAGGGGCTGTTGGCACCCAGCTGGTAATCCTCCAGTAATGATACTGCCTCATTCCTCAGGAAGGGGAGGGAGGGAGGGAGGGAGGGAGAGAGGGAGGGAGGAGGAGGGAGGGAGAGAGAGATCGGGAGGGAGGAGGGAGGGACAAGGAGGAGGGAGGGAGGGGAGGGAGGAGAGAGAGGGAGGAGGTAGGGAGGAGGAAGGGAGGGAGAGAGAGAGGGAGGAGGAGGTAGGAGCGTGAGGGGGTGAAGGAGGAGTAGGGAGGGTGGGTGAGAGAGAAAAGGAGGGGTTGAGAAAGTATTAGAGTTGTGTTAATAAACAGAAGATTGAAAAAGGTTGTTTCTTGGAGCGGAGGGAGGGAGATAGGGAGACCACGAGAGAGAGTGGAGAGGGAGGAAGGGACGGGAGAGAGGGAGGGGGGAGAGAGAAGGGAGAGAGGGACCCCCCCCGCCCCACCCCCCACCACCCGCCCCCCCCCCCACTCCCCCCCCTACCCCCCCGCCCCCCCCCCCATTCAGTTTCCCCACAGCACACAAACCCCACCCCCACCCCACCCCCCCCCACCGACAGTTAAGTGGTTGCAGCCCCCCCCCCCCCCCACACAAAAATCCTTCCCACACTCACAAGACTTCCACACACACACGCCCTCCTCAGGTACACACACACACATACTACACACACACACACACACTACATTACACACACACACAACACATACTAACACATACATACACATTACATACAACACACATACACACACACACACACACATACTAACACATACTTACCATACACACACCACACACACAACACACATACTAAGATACACATACACACACACAACACACACACATACACCAACATACACATACACACACACATATACTAACACACACACAAGCATACTAACAATACACATCACACACACACTACATACAGTCCCTCTGGCCTCGGGCTGTCCAGGCCTGAGAGTAGTCACAGCAGATAAAACATGGGATTAGAGGAACTCTGAGGACGAGAGATGTAGGAGGAGAGGCGGGGAGCAAACCTGACAGGCTCTCTCTCCCTCTGTCTCTCTCCCTCCCCTCTGTCTCTCTCTCTCCCCCTCTGTCTCCTCTCCCTCCCTCCCCCTCTTTCTCTCCCTCCTCCCCCTCTGTCTCTCACCAGGACGCTCTCTCCCCCTCTGTCTCTCTCCTCCCCCTCCTGTCTCTCTCCCTCCCCCCCCTCGTCTCTCTCCCTCCCCTCGTCTCTCTCCTCTCTTCTGGTCTCTCTCCCTCCCTCTCTGGTCTCTCTCCCTCCCCCTCTGTCTCTCTCCTCCCTCCCTCTTTCTCTCTCTATCTTTTCTTCTCTCTCTCTTGTCTCCTCTCTCTCCTCCCCCTCTGTCTTTCTCTCTCCCTCCCCTCTGTCTCTCTCTTCTTCCTCCCCCCTGGTCTCTCTTCCTCTCTCTCCCTCTTCTCTCCCCCTTTCCTCTCTCTCTCTCCCTCCCCTCTTGTCTTTCCCCCTCCCTCTCCTCTCCCAATTCTCTCTCTCTCTCCCTCTGTCTCTGTCTCATCCCCTCCCTCTCCCCCCTCCTTCCTCTCCCCCTCCCTCTCCTCTCCCCCTCCCTTCCTTCCCTTCTCTCCCTCCCCTTCTCTCCCTCCCCCCTCTCTCTCTGTAGTCAGTAGGAGAGATCACCAGGTGAGCAGTGTTAGCAGGTATCCCAGTAAGAACCCAGTAGAGAGCAGGAATGTCCTGGATCCACTACTCAGAATAGCTTGTCTCTCTTCCCCTGACCCAGATCACACACACACACACGCTCTTACACACACGCTCTTACACACACGCTCTTACACACTCTCTCTCTCTCACACACACACGCTCTTACACACACTCTCTCTCACACACACACGCTCTTACACACACACGCTCTTACACACACGCTCTTACACACACTCTCTCTCTCACACACACACGCTCTTACACACACTCTCTCTCACACACACACACTCTCTTACACACACACGCTCTTACACACACACTCTCTCTCACACACACTCTTACACACACACACACACCCTCTCTCTTACACACACATAGACACACCCTCTCTCTCACACACACACTCTTACACACACACACTCTTACACACACACAAACACACACTCTTACACATAGAACGCAATTGCTCCAGGTAGAACATTCACTTGTCATTTCATAGCTTCTGTTTGGAACATGGTTCCCTAAAGCACCATGTCATCATGCTAACAGGAGAACACAGAAACTCAACTGTCCAGAGTGTTTGCCTCAGAAAGACTTCCTGCTCTTCTACAGCGCCATCTACTGGCCTGTTATGGCTGTGCAGGGTTTGCTGTGAATATATGGGTTTAATTCAGAACTGATAATGTAGATTTTTTTTTAGTAGATGATTCTCTGCCCTTGTTTGAGGTCATGTGATGTGATGGTGTTGATTTGATTGGTTCAAACTGCTTGTCTGAGGTTAAGGAGGACTGTCTTGTCTCCAATAGGGGGCAGCAATACACCTGTTTCCTCTCTCACTCTCTAATCTCTATCTCTCTCTTCTCTATCTCTTCTCTCTCTCTCCTTTCTCCTCTATATCCTCTCTTCTCTCTTCCCACTCTCGTCCCTCTCTCCTCTCTAATCTCTCTCTCCTCTATCTATCTCTTCTCTCTCTCCTTTCTCCTCTATATCCGCTCTCTCTTCCCACTCTCGTCCCTCTCTCTCTCCTCTCTCTCTCTCTCTCATTCTCTCTTCTGGTAAATAGAAAAATTGCGCAACATGATGTGGTCAGTGTGGGCACAGGCTGAATACTAACTCCTCCAAGCCACGAATTAATAGATGGGAGTTACGCAATGCCTTCCTTCCTCTGCTACAACATGAACTAACCTGGCATCAAACGGTCAGTCCAAGACTCTAATGTTGCTGTTCTGGTCATCTTTATTTTTGCAGGCAGTTTCCACGGCAGCTAGATGATGGCTGAAGGACAGCACTCGAAGACTCAGTAGACAGATGTTAGAGAGTCCTGTTCGCGGTCCAGGCAAAGCCCGCCCCTCGCCTCATCACCACCAATCACATGTCAGGAAAACCTCCCACGACCAATGAGAGAACAGAGGTCAGGTGCTCAGCTGTGCGTCAGCTGTGCCAGTCACAACGTATGGTGAGCCTCTCTTAGTCCAGCCTCCAGCTCTGGTCCAGTGGTCCAGGGGGAAGAACAGCTCTCCTAGTCCAGCCACCAGCTCTGGTCCAGGGGAGAAGAACAGCTCTCCTAGTCCAGCCACCAGCTCTGGTCCAGGGGAGAAGAACAGCTCTCCTAGTCCAGCCAACATGAGCCTGTCGCTGCGAAGCTTCATCAGGGATCCTAACGGGAACGTCTTCACCTCCTCCTCTCCTCCCTCCTCCTCCTCCTCTACCTCCTCCTCCTCCTCTTCTCCCTCCTCCTCTTCTCCTGACTCTCTCCGAAGCCACAGCAGTCTCAGTGGGTCAGACAGCCCTCAGGACGTTGACATGACTGACGTCATCGCCTTGACAACGGGGGGAAACAAGATGGCCGACGACGACGATGACGAGGATGTGTCGGTCGGGCAGGACACGCCCCTGACAGCGGAGGCTTCCGAGGACACGCCCCTGACGACGGAGGCTTCCGAGCCTAACGACAACTCCGTCTCCGTCTACCTGGACGCCAGCAGGGGGGACGCCTGGAACGACAACCCCACGCTCGCCGTCGACGACCGTTGCCGCGACGACGACGACTCGGACGACCTGAGCAGCAACGGGCGATGTGGCTCCGACTCCAACGCCACGGAGATCCCTGCCGACGATGATGATGATGATGATGATGATGATGAGGAAGAGTGTTTCTTGTCAGTGAGCTCTGACATGGTGGTGAGGAGGACCAGCCTGAACCGTACAGACGGAGACAAGCTTCCCAGCCATGGTGGCTCTATCCTGGGGGAGTTTTCCTCCACGACCGGGGTCCATACCTCCACCCCTGCCCCTCTGCCTGGTCCCTCTGAGGGGCCGGACGAACAGAGAACCCCCCCCTCCACCACCGCGGACTTCCAGAGCCAGGGGAGCGAAGGGCCGGGTCCACCCGATGAAGAGGTGGCGGGGCTGGGTACGGATGTGCCTTCGGGTCTCCCTGTCCTCCAGCACCCACAGCCCTGCAGAGAGGAGGCGGAACTTCCCGATTTGTGTGACCTCTGCGTGACCTCTGAGTCGAGCTTGACCCCTGAGTCGAGGTCAGAGGTCAGCGAAGCTCCCCTCGCCTATGAAACGTCCCCTATCGCCCTCACGACCTCTGGGCACGTAGAGACCAACCCAGAACCAGCTGGCTCCTCCCCCAGACCAGCCGTCTCCGTGACGACCAGACCAGCCAGAGTTGAAGTAAAGAGGTTCCCCAAACAGGACTTGAGGAACATCAAATCCAAGGTCCAGTCTAGGCCCACCCCCGCCTCACCCAAAACCACCAATCACACGCCGGGAAAACCTCTCACGGCCAATGAGAGGAAAGCACTTTCCAGGAAGGAGGAAGTGAAGTCGGACAGTGTCAGGAGACAGAGGCCGGTAGCGGGTCAGGTGATCAAGGTGGCCATTCTAAGGCCTGTCCGTAAACTCAGGCCCAATCAGAACAGAGAGCCCAGTGCCTCCAACCTATCAGAGCAGAGGAGGAAGACAGAACTAGCCAATCAGACGTGCTCCAGCTCCACCAGCTCCCTGGGGTCTAATGCTAGCGAGGAGGGGCCCTTGAGGGCCTACGAGGAGACGGTCCAGGATTTGCCCGCTCCAAATGGAGAGAAGGTTCTTCTAGAATGTTCCACTGAGGTTCGTCAGGAGGGTTCTACGGCTGGTTCTAAAGAGAACACCAGCCACGTCACGAGCACACCTTCAGAAGCAAGAAGAGACCGTGCCATGGTGAGTACTGTGTGTGTGTGTGTGTGTGTGTGTGTGTGTGTGTGTGTGTGTGTGCGTGTTAGTGTGTGTGTGTGTGTGTGTGCGTGTGCGTGTGTGTGTTAGTGTGTGTGTTAGTGTGTGTGTGTGTGTGTGTGTGTGTGTGAGAGAGAGAGAGATTTGACATGTATTCTTCTGGCATGATCCCATGTTGTGTAAATAGCTCTGCTTGCATGTGAATCAGCTATTAACCATCAGGCTATAGTGACAGGTGACAGGTGACAGGTGACAGGTGACAGGTGAATAGAGCAGCTCAGAGCTGTGCTACTGTGACGACTGACAACCATCAGGTGTGGCTGAACAGGATGAGTACACCTGGGGAAACCTGCAGGTGTTGGACTGGTTTCCAAAAGCTTTAGTCATTATGTGTGGGACACCCTGTGGCTCTCACCAATCCTGTTCTACCAATGGGGGGGAGGAGGAGAGCGAGGGGGGGAGGAGGAGAGCGAGGGGGGGAGGAGAGGTAGAGCGAGGGGAGGGAGGAGAGATAGAGCGAGGGGAGGGAGGAGAGGTAGAGCGAGGGGAGGGAGGAGAGATAGAGCGAGGGGAGGGAGGCGGGTGGGTGAATGGAAGAGAGGAGAGGGAAGGAGGCCAGGGGGGTGTATGGAGGAGAGAGAGGAGAGGGTATGGAGGAGAGGGTATGGAGCAGAGGGAGGAGAGGGAGGAGAGGGAGCAGAGGGAGGAGAGAGAGGGTAGGGAGGAGAGGGAGAAGAGGGAGCAGAGGGGTACGGAGAGCAGAGGGAGCAGAGTATTATTGATCCTCTGAGTTTGTTTTTTATGAGCTGCTTTAAGTATTGAGGCCCTCGCCTTGTAGAGGACATGCTGGAAGGTGTCTGTGGGCGTGGCCTGTTGTGGGCGTGGCCTGCTGCTGTGGGTGTGGCCTGCCGCTGTGGGCGTGGCCTGCCTTTCAAAGGAATCATTATGTGTCATTAAAGTCATCATCATTATCTTGGCGTGGTCCCTCACACACACACACCTGCCCTGCTGCTGTTGCTGCTGTTGTTGTTTTGGTTGACAACAGAAGTGTCACCGGAACGTTCTGGAATGTATTAACATGTGTGCTTACGTAAGAGCTAGCAGAAGGCTGTCTATGTGCCCCTGCGTGTTCCCTGTATGAGTCTGTTCTGTACAGACTGCTTCAGTCTGTGTTCCTCTGTTCAGACTGTATCAGTCTGTGTTCCCTGTTCAGACTGTATCAGTCTGTGTTTCTCTGTTCAAGCTGTATCAGTCTGTCCTGTTCAGACTGTTTCAGTCTGTGTTTCTCTGTTCAGACTGTTTCAGTCTGTCTGTTCTGTTCAGACTGCTTCAGCCTGTGTTTCACTGTTCAGACTGTTTCAGTCTGTGTTCCCTGTTCAGACTGTATCAGTCTGTGTTCCTCTGTTCAGACTGTATCAGTCTGTCCTGTTCAGACTGCTTCAGTCTGTCTGTCCTGTTCAGACTGTATCAGTCTGTGTTCCCTGTTCAAACTGTATCAGTCTGTGTTTCCCTGTTCAGACTGTATCAGTCTGTCTGTCCTGTTCAGACTGTATCAGTCTGGCTGTCCTGTTCAGACTGTTTCAGTCTGTCTGTCCCTGTTCAGACTGCTTCAGTCTGTCTGTCCTGTTCAGACTGTATCAGTCTGTCCTGTTCAGACTGCTTCAGTCTGTCTGTCCTGTTCAGACTGCTCACACACACGTTCCAGTGCAGAAACACACCACAAAAGAAAAGCTGTTCCTTTGAGTTCCTTCCAGAAGACAGGAACAGAGTTAGGTACGCAGGGGGAACATGTTTTCCCCTTTCTCCTTGACAAGAACAAGCTTAGAACTCAGAACTGAATAGTTCTAGAACCATAAGATTCACTGCTGGAACCAGCGGTTCTAGAATCATTCCAATCACTGCTGAAACCTACATTCTAGAATTTTTCTTTTTAAAGTCGGATTCCAGAGCCTTTAACTCACTCCA
>BROE01000015.1:9941141-9946141 GCA_036571765.1 Plecoglossus altivelis
GAGGAGCAGAGTGCTCTGGAGGAGCGTCTGAGGAACTTCTACCAGGAGGAGTGGGACAAGATGCACCTCCTCTATCAGGAGGAGGCGCGACGATGCCGACAGCTGCTGGAGCAGCAGGTCAGATACACACTGTAGTACACACACACACACACTGTAGTACACACACACACACACACACTGTAGTACACACTGTAGTACACACACACACACTGTAGTACACATTGTAGTACACACTGTTGTACACACTGCATACAGAGACGCACTGCAGTACACACATACTGTATTACACACACATGGTGTGATGTCATCTTTATGAATCATAGCATTCTGATTTAATATTCCACTCTCACACACACACACACACACACTGTAGTACACACACACACACACACACACACTGTAATACACATACACACACACCGTAAGTCACTACTGGCTGACACAAAGGCAGACTTGTCCGTAAAAAGTGATTTACGGTAGACGTTGTCACAGTTACCGCTCTGGGAAGGTAGCAACCGTCTCCACGGGGATGATTGAAGGGCCAAGCTGCCTGGTTCCCCAGGAGGGCAGGACAGGCCCAGGGGGATTTGAACCATCTCAGGTGGGGGTGGGGGGGAGGCAGACGTGGAGGTTAACACGCTGCTTCACTGTGTGTGTCAGATGAACGACCTGAAACGGACGCAGGAAGCGGAGAGGCAGGAACAGGAAGTGACACACGGGAAGGAGATGGAGTCGCTACGGCAACAGTTCGAGACTTCGATCCAAGGTGAGAGTGAGACACCGGTAAAACTTAGACAAGCACGCAGATTGCTGTGATTCTACGAGCAGAGCGTAAACGCACCGCACGCGTAGCTACGTACAAACAGCTGGGTTGTCATAGCAACCAGGTGTGCTTGAACGAAAGGCTGTCTAGCCAACCAGCAGCAGGACAAAATGAATTGTTTTATTTTCAGCATCGTTGCTTTATCTATAAGTTACTGAATGAGCGTTGGTGGACGTGTATGAGCAAGTAATATCTCTTATCAAACTATGGTCATTTGATGACATAACACAGGTAAACACCTGATTAGGTTTTAAGGTTGGAAATACCTGTTGTGTAACAGTACTGTAGTATCAGTGTGGTGACGGTGTGTGTTTGATTCAGATCTGAGGACCTCCCACCAGCGAGACCTGGAGGGGCTGGACAGAACTCTGAAGGAGACAGAAGCGTCTCTCTCTGTGAGTCTGACAGTACACAACACTGCAGAGAAACTGCTGTTCTACCCAGACACACGACTAACACTTCATCTCTCCTCCTCCTCCTCTCCTCTTCTAATCTCCTCCTCTCCTCCTCCTCCTCTCCACTACTCTTCTCCTCCTCTCCTCCTCTCCTCTCCACTACTCTTCTCCTCTCATCTCCTCCTCTTCTAATCTCCTCATCTCATCCTCCTCCTCTCCTCTCTACTACTCCTCTCCTCCTCTCATCTCCTCCTCTTCTAATCTCCTCCTCTCCTCCTCCTCCTTCCCTGCAGGAGAGGGTGAGGGTGTTGACAGAGGAGAACCAGGAGCTAGCTGAGAAGCTGAGAGAGGAGGAAGAGACCAGAAGAATGCTGTCTGACAAGAACCAGGTACACACCTGCCCCTGGAACACAGGCAGAACACAGGAACACAGGCAGAACACAGGCAGAACACAGAAACACAGGCAGAACACAGGAACACAGGCAGAACACAGGAACACAGGCAGAACACAGGCAGAACACAGGCAGAACCAGGTACACACCTGCCCCTGGAACACAGGCAGAACACAGGAACACAGGCAGAACACAGGCAGAACACAGGCAGAACCAGGTACACACCTGCCCCTAGAACACAGGCAGAACACAGGAACACAGGCAGAACACAGGAACACAGGCAGAACACAGGCGGAACACAGGCAGAACACAGGCAGAACACAGGCAGAACACAGGCAGAACACAGGAACACAGGCAGAACACAAGAACACAGGAAGAACACAGGCACACACAGGCATAACATCCTGGCTGTTTCACACTAGACATGTAGTGTCTTTCCAGTTTGGACCACAACTGTTCTCCAGTTTCTGTTGCCCAGGGTTAAGTTGTGCATGTGTTTGTAGGTTGGTGTGTGTGAGACGATGGAGTGTGTGTGTGTGTGTGTGTGTGAGACGATGGAGTGTGTGTGTGTGTGTGAGACGATGGAGTGAGTGTGTGTGTGTGTCTCTGTGTGTGTGTGTGTGTGTAGGTCAGGCTTATACTGCTCTCTGCTGGTGTCCAAAAGAACTACACTTCCTTGTCGTTTTGATCTGTTCACCCACCCCCTCCTCTACCCACCTCCCCCTTTCTCCCCCCTCTTCTCTCCCTCCTCCTCCCCCCTCCTCTCTCCCTCCTCCTCCCCCTCCTCCTCCCCCTCCTCCCCTAGAAGGATAGCCATACCCAGTACCTGGAGAGGGAGCTGGAGAGCTTGAGGGTGGTGCTGGAGATCAAGAACACTCAGCTACACCAGCAGGACAGCAAGCTGATGCAGCTAGACAAGCTGGTGAGGACACACACACACTCACACACACATATACACACACACTCACACACACACATATATACACATATACGCACGCACGCACATGCACACATACATGCACAAGATGACTTGTATGTGTCAAACTACATGAGGTCCTAAGTTGATGTTTCTCTGCATGTGTGTTTGTTTGTTTGTGTGTGTGTGCTTGTGTGTGTGTTTGTGTGTGTGTATGTGTGTGTGTGTGTTTGTGTGTGTGTGTGCAGATGGAGACCAACGTGAAGCTGGAGGAGTGTCTGAACAAGGTACAGCAAGAGAACGAGGACTATCGTGCCAGAATGGACAAACACGCTGCACTGTCCAAGTACGTACACGTGTCTGTGTGTGTGCGTGTCTGTGTGTGTGTCTGTGTGTCTCTGTGTGTGCGTGTCTGTGTGTGTGTCTCTGTGTGTGTGCGTGTCTGTGTGTGCGTGTCTGTGTGTGTGTGTGTGTGTGTCTCTGTGTGTGTGTGTCTGTGTGTGTGTGTGTCTCTGTGTGTGTGTGTCTGTGTGTCTCTGTGTGTGTGTGTCTGTGTGTGCGCGTGTGTGTGTGTCTCTGTGTGCGTGTCTGTGTGTGTGTGTGTGTGTCTGTGTGTCTCTGTGTGTGTGTGTCTGTGTGTGCACGTGTGTGTGTGTGTCTGTGTGTGCACGTGTGTGTGTGTGTCTGTCTGTGTGTGTGTATGTATGTGTGTATGTATGTGTGCTCGCTGGTGACTCAGTTTTCTCCACCATCTGTGCTATGAGTAGGCTTCTCTCACTTTCTGTTGCTCAACATTGTCCTGTAGTAGAGATCACATCTATCCTTCCATACATACATCCACATATCTATCCATGTCTCTCCCTCCCTGTCTCTAATGTCTCTCGCCCTCCCTGTCTCTAATGTCTCCCTCTCTCTCCCTGTCTCTAATGTCTCTCGCCCTCCCTGTCTCTAATGTCTCCCTCTCTCCCTGCCTGTCTCTAATGTCTCTCGCCCTCCCCTACAGGCAGTTGTCCAGTGAGCAGGCCATGCTGCAACAGACGCTGCAGAAGGAATCAAAGGTCAACAAAAGACTCTCCATGGAGAACGAGGAGTTGCTATGGAAACTGCACAACGGCGACCTGGCCAGCCCCCGACGACTGTCGCCGACCTCGCCCTTCGCCTCGCCGCGTAACTCCGCCTCCTTCCCTGCGCCGCCCCTCTCTCCCAGATAACCACCACACGCGTAACCGTGGAGACGACTCCGGCTCCTCCCCCGTCAGGATGATGGACGGACACGTGTACCTGTGGACAGGTGTTCTGGACATTCATGAGGAACTTCACAAACACTCGGAACAGTCTTCTTTTTTTTTACCTGTTCAAAGACGCTGTTGTTGTTGTTGTTGATATTGACGTGGCATCGCTGCACTCGGAGCGAGGGATTGGAACCTTGTCCCTCCTGGTTACCTCAGGGTCTGTACATACGCCTCTCCTACCGACAACTAGCTGTTTCTAGTTTGGTTTTGATGTTTCAGGATGTTCTTCATGGTGAGACTCTACGCAGACCGGAGAGATCTCATTGTTCTAGACTTTACTGGAGTCGAGAAAAAAAACTTACTGGCGAACTGGTTTGAAACCTCGTTGTTAAAAAGGGACGTTCGTAAGAAAGGGGGATTTGAACCTGCGACCCACCGTGCATCAGCTTCCAGGAAGCAAAGTGAAGCTTCCTGGATGTGCAGACATCATGGAGCTCAGCTCTCATGTGCCCCCTGCGGAACGTACAACCTGCGGAACGTAGAACCTGCGGAACATGGAACTTGCGGAACGTAGAACCTGTGGAATGTAGAACCTGTGTTGCCTCATAAAGGGCTGAATCTCTCAGACACATCTGAAGTCTCCAGTGTCTGTTTTGGTTTGTTGGTGTCAGAAAACCCTGCCTCAGCTTTAACATATGTTGTTTTATTTCGTTTTTGCATAAAATAAACACAATAACAAACACTACATTTTTCAAAGGTTGTAGTGAGTTGTGTGACGGTTGTAATACATCATTCAGTCTCTGATCAAATCAAAGTCATCACATTGGACTCTTCTCACCAGGGCCCCGCCCCCCGCCTCTGGTTGGCTGGAGGTCGGAGGCTCGTACCATCATGACCACAGACTTGAGGGAGTACCACCAGCCATGCCAGGTGTACCATTCCACCCCGTCTTTCAGTGCATGGTACGGTCCGTTGAAGAAGTGGTTATTTAAGTTCCCTGACTCACACCTGGAGGAGGGGGAGGAAAGGAGGGGGAGGGTGGGAGAGGAGGGAGGGTGGTTAGGGTTGTGATCGGGGTCAGTCTGACCTGGTCAGGACTAAGCCTTGGTTCTTTATACCTGCTGAACCACCAGCCAGACTGGTCATGGTGGACACACTTCTCCCCCTCTGGGAAGTTGGTACGGTCGAACGTGCTGAACTTGACTCCATCTGGACTGATCCAATGCTGCTCCGAGAGGGGGT
>BROE01000015.1:9948641-9957904 GCA_036571765.1 Plecoglossus altivelis
AACTGAAGAGATGCCCTCGCTCTAGTTCCTCTTCACCCATCTCTGTAGGAGGGACCAGGCCAATAGACACAACACCAGTGGCCCTTTTGACCTTAACAGAAGAACAACGCAGGTTCCCACACGTCTCTAAATTTAACCTGTGAGGGAGACGAGAAGGGAGAATTCTCAGCTAAATGAAGTTGTAGGACGGTAGACTCATTTTTATCTTTCGTTATCAGTATTGGTCTGATGATGATAATTAACTAATGTCCTAATGCCCTTGTACCAGATAAATCGGGACAGGCGAGATTTGATAACTGCCTTTTGTGTTTGTTTGGAATATGTTATTACGCAAGCTTTTTAATACATTTTCAACAATAGTATATTATTTAACCAACGCCCAATAACTATCAAATAAATAACAGAAAAATAAAAATGCGACTCCGGTGGGACTCGAACCCACAACCTTTGAATCACTGCTCAAGTGCTTGACTAGAAGTCCAATGCGCTATCCATTGCGCCACGGAGCCACCTGTTGAAGGGGCGCGAACTTCACTATATGTACTTTCACTGATGTACGCCATATTGAGATGTAGTTGATTTGGGCGCATACACCACATTATTTCACGCATATATTTATTCGATTTATTATTTTACCAACTTTAAGAACCTTAAAAAAAGCATGAATATCTTCACTATATAGGCAACGTCAGTCTCAAAACGTTTGTTCGCTATCGTAACGTCACAACAGCAGCACATGTTAGCAACGACGCATACGCCATGCTAGCTAGCTAGCTAGCCCAAACGCTTTGGTCAGTGCACGCAAACGATGTGTCAAAACGGATTCATGGCGAATGTGTTGCGTGTCTGTAAAATGTATAGTAATATGTTGTGAGGTATTACACTCTTATGACACTGATGACGCCGTTGCAGAGATAGGACATAAATAGCTTGCCTACGTTACCGTTCATGAGTATATTTTTCTCCTTTTTACAAAAACTGAAAACAGTACTACGTTTTCAGTATATTTCAGAGCTCACATCACTTTATTTAACGTAAACGTGTAGTCAGTATTTCCAAAGAAGTTTTGGGGAATTTGTTTTTTTTTCCCTGTCGTTTGACTATTAAGTGCTTCATTTTTTCTTACTGCCAGAGCCCGGATAGCTCAGTCGGTAGAGCATCAGACTTTTAATCTGAGGGTCCAGGGTTCAAGTCCCTGTTCGGGCGGTATGTTTTTTGTCAATGTGAATCTGAGGGTTCTTGTTTTTTTCATTTTTTATTCCACCCCAAAAAAATTGAAACCTTGTCAATGATTGAATATCCTCAACAGTTTTCAACTGGAAGAAATGTAAAGCGAATTTGACCAAAGCCCACTGATCTGTTCTGGCATTACACTGTGCTCACGGAAGTAATGTTACCTCGCTGTATGGAGGAGAGGTTTCGCAGGTCTTTCCTTCCTGCTGCTGTCAGACTTTACAATGATCACTGTTAGCCCTGAACACGTGCCATTCACCCGCCACAATCATGTGCAATATAATTTATAATTTAACATACTGTTAAGAGACTTTTCACCTCACCATAGTCACTTACTGTATATATTATAACAATACACTTAAGCCACTTTAGTTACCATTTTCAATGTAAATAAGAGTGTGCACTTTACACCTTATACTTTATATTGTATTTTTTACGACCATGTTTATTTATCCTTTTGTTATTGCATGCGCCTATTTCTTTCATTCCTGTCCTACTGTGTGTTGCAACAGTGGAATTTCCCCATTGTGGGACAAATAAAGGATCTCTTATCTTATCTTACCACAACAAATTTAAGAAATTTGCCATCCTGCACCCCAACACAACAGTCTCATATATGAAACTGTGTATAACAAAACTATGTAAGTTAGCTACTTATTTAACATCGCACGACTAGAAGTCCGCCAGCAGAGTGGCGCAGCGGAAGCGTGCTGGGCCCATAACCCAGAGGTCGATGGATCGAAACCATCCTCTGCTAACCGTTTTGATTTGAGTGTGTAAGAAATTACGATATCAATTATAATTATATATTTATCATTGAAGTTGATTATTATTTTTCTTATTTCGTAAACAACATACACGTGTTTTTAACGCGTGTTAAAATAATAAATATTTTATTTGAGTAAAAATCTAAATGAGATTTGAAGCTATAGTTAGCCTACTTGGATATCTCGACGAAATCGTTTCCCGCAAACGTTCTTCAACATTACAAAGGTGCACAACCAAAGCAGTTAACGCACTTCGTGTTGTTCCAGTTATTATAAAACTAAATAATTATGGTTTAAGTACCGTCCTTCACTAAATGTGACATTTTGGAAATAAAATACAAGCGAGGTCACGCGAGGAGAAAGCCCGGGAACAAGGTGCCGTAGTCCGGTTTCCATGGTAACGGGTAAATAAATGTCGAGACGGCAATATACAATAGAAATACTTTTAATTCGATGTTTATAACAGGCATCAACATGAACAAGATATTTAAAAATGATTAAATTCTCTCTAAACTCCATCTTTCTGTCTTTCCCACATCGTTCACACGCACCATCGTGCATACATTACTAACGAAGAACAAAAAAAACAAAAAGTGACGACAGATTTCTTCTGGATTAAAATCAACAACCCTAGGCATCCTTTCTCTCTTGCGCACACGCACACACACACACACACACACTAAACTTTAGGGATGGGTTTTTGATGTGTGGAGCCACTTCTACCTGGACAATGCAGTAATCCTAGGGAACGAAAGAAAGAATGGATTATATATCGTGATCAGGAAGTGACGTCAGAAGGAAGTGACACGGCAGTGAGTACTGACTGTAGCTTGTCCTGCAGTAGCTCCAGTCTCTGACGGTCGACGTAGCGAGAGAAGAGCGATAGCAGGTTGGGAGGGGTGAAGAGAGGGGGAGACAACGAGGAGGAGGGAACATTTAGCAGTTCCCTGGTCACAGAGAATACCAACTCAGTCCTGGGAGAGAGGGAGGGAGGGAGGGAGGAAGGAAGGAAGGGAGAGAGGGAGGGAGAGAGAGAGAGAGAGAGAGAGAGGGAGGGAGGGAGGGAGGGAGGGAGGGAGGGAGGGGAACAAAAGATAGGTCACTATAAAGCTTACATGAGTATTACAGATACAAGATCATCATTTCTTCTCTCTCACACACGTCGCTACAGCCAGACAGTCTCACCATCGGTTGTCGTCCATCAGTTGACAGTTGGGATCTGAGCTTTGCATCCTCTCTCCCTTACTGAGGATAAGATACAGCAACGTCACCCCGAACTGGAGACGAGAGGAGAGGAGGGGAGAGGGGGGGAGAGGAGGGGAGGAGGGGAGGGGAGAGGAGGGGAGAGGTAAATAACCAAGAGAATGCTAGAGTGGAGAATGATGATAAAGGATTTAAAGCAGCCATGTGCGTGCCAGCCTGTTTTAAATCCTCCACCATCATCCCTGTGCCCAAGAAGTCCAGATCATATATATTATACATGTGTGTGCGTATACATGGTATCTGTGTGTGTATACATGGTGTGTGTGTGTATACATGGTGTGTGTGTGTGTGTGTGAGAGCACCTTATTCTGCAGGACGGAGGCCAGCTGTCCCTCATTACCCTGCAGTTCCTGCAGCAGGTCAGTGAGGGCGGGGCTTGACAGGGACTGGATCACTATGGCAACCGGCTCCACCAACCAGCAGAGCGCCTGGGGAGGAAGGGGAGGGGCACATTCAGACACCGATCGCTCATCTATAAAAAACATGTCCGGCAAGCGTGTGCGTGTGTGCCTGCGTATCACCTGGTCATGCTTGTCCTTCTTGGCCAGGGCGGGCATGTTGCGAGCTATCGCCATGACAACGGCGGCGGCCTGGGGCTGGGGCAGGAAGGGGAGGAGCCTGGAGATGAGGCGTTTCCCTTTCCTGACGGACATGATCATCAGACACTGTTCATCGCTTACTCTGCAGGGGCCGGGGATGAGAGGACAGAGGGAGGGAGGGAGGACAGAGGGAGGGAGGAGGGAGGGAGGGAGAGATGAAGAACCGTTTTTAAACACAGATAACATGCAAAGCCACGCTTATCAATGAAGCTTTACCTTTTTACCTTTCTCTATTACTATCCCAGACTCTACCTCCCTCTCTCCCCCCTCCCTCCTTCTCTCCCTCCCTCCCTCCCTCCTACCTGTCTTCCCACTCCTTCTCTCTGAGGGAGGAGGAGAGCTGCAGAGTGTTGCTCTTGTGCTGCTCTATCAGAGCCTCACGCTGCTCATCAGGAGTTTGCAGGAAACACTTCTCAAAGTCCTGCACCTCCAGCAGCAGGCTGTACATCTGAGGGGAGGAGCACGAGACTGTGACATCAGCACATGAGGGAGGGAGGGAGAAGGAGAAAGAGAAAGAGAGGGAAAAAGATGGAGAGAGGGAGAGGGGGAGAGGGAGAGAGAGAAAGAGAGGGAGAGAGCTATAGCGATGGAGAAGGAGAGAGAGAGAGAGAGAGAAAGAGAGAGGGAGGGAGAGAGAGAGAGAGGGAGAGAGAGAGGGAGAGAGAGAGAGTCATCTCTTCTTACCTTCTCCACAGTGTAGAGAATCTGGCGTCTCTTGTTCCATACCTGCTTCTCCCTCTTCTCCTGCAGCAGTAACACATGTTAGACAGACAGTCAGTCAGACAGACAGTCAGACAGACAGTCAGACAGAAAGACAGTCATTCAGACAGACAGTCAGTCAGACAGAAAGACACAGACAGACAGACAGACAGTCAGACAGACAGACAGACAGTCAGACAGACAGTCAGACAGAAAGACAGACGGACAGACAGACAGAAAGACAGTCAGTCAGACAGAAAGACAGACCGACAGACAGTCAGTCAGACAGACAGACAGTCAGACAGAAAGACAGTCAGTCAGACAGACAGACGGACGGACAGGTGCCACATACCTCGTCATCGGTGCGTGTGGTTACCACGGCGTCGATCATCTTCCTGGGGTTGTTGACGCTGGACACCGTGAGCTTACCCAGTGAGCCTGCAAACTGCACTGTACACACACAGACACAGACTTAAACAGGGTTCTGTACAACCAACCTGGGAGTGTGTGTGTACCTGGTCTGTAGGTGTGTGTGTGTGTGTGTACCTGGTCTGTAGGTGTGTGTGTGTGTGTGTATACCTGGTCTGTAGGTGTGAGTGTGTGTGTGTACCTGGTCTGTAGGTGTGTGTGCGTACCTGGTCTGTAGGTGTGTGTGTACCTGGTCTGTAGGTGTGTGTGCGTGTACCTGGTCTGTAGGTGTACCTGGTCTGTAGGTGTGAGTACCTGGTCTGTAGGTGTGAGTACCTGGTCTGTAGGTGTGAGTACCTGGTCTGTAGGTGTGAGTGTGTGTGTGTGTACCTGGTCTGTAGGTGTGTGTGCGTGTACCTGGTCTGTAGGTGTGAGTGTGTGTGTGTGTACCTGGTCTGTAGGTGTGTGTACCTGGTCTGTAGGTGTGAGTGTGTGTGTGTGTACCTGGTCTGTAGGTGTGTGTACCTGGTCTGTAGGTGTGTGTACCTGGTCTGTAGGTGTGTGTACCTGGTCTGTAGGTGTGTGTGTGTACCTGGTCTGTAGGTGTGTGTACCTGGTCTGTAGGTGTGTGTACCTGGTCTGTAGGTGTGTGTACCTTGTCTGTAGGTGTGTGTACCTGGTCTGTAGTTGTGTTACCTGGTCTTGTAGGTGTGTGTGTGTGTGGTGTATACCTGGTTCTGTAGGTGTTAGTGTGTATGTGTACCTGGTCTGTAGGTGTGTGTTGCGTACCTGGTCTGTAGGTGTGGGTACCTGGTCTGTAGGTGTGTTGTGCCGTGTACCTGGTCTGTAGGTTGTCCTGGTCTGAGGTTGTGAGTACTGGTCTGGTAGGTGTGAAGTACCTGGTCTGTGTGTGTGTGTTCCTGGTCTGTAGGTGTGAGTACCTGGTCTGTAGGTGGTGAGTTGTGTGTGTGTGTACCTGGTCTCGTAGGTGTTGTGTGCGTGTCCTGGTTCTGCTAGGTTGAAGTGTGTGTGTGTGTACTGGTCTGGTAGGTGTGGGTGGTAATGGTTCTGTAGGTGTGAGTGTGTGTGGTGTGGTACCTGGTTGTAGGTGTGTGGGTACCTGGCTGTAGGTGTGGTGTACCTTGGTTCTTGTAGGTGTGGTTTGTACCTGGTCTGTAGGTTGTGCAGTACTGCGTTGTAGGTGTGGGGTCCCTGGGTCTGTAGGTGTGTGTCCTGGTCTGTAGTGTGTTTTGCTGTTACCTGTTCTGTAGGTGGTGTGTCCTGTGTGTAGGTGTGTGTACCTGGTCTGTAGGTGTGTGTACCTTGTCTGTAGGTGTGTGTACCTTGTCTGTAGGTGTGTGGTACCTGGTGTGTAGGTGTGTGTGTACCTGGTCTGTAGGTGTGTGTACCTGGTCTGTAGGTGTGTGTACCTTGTCTGTAGGTGTGTGTACCTTGTCTGTAGGTGTGTGTACCTTGTCTGTAGGTGTGTGTACCTTGTCTGTAGGTGTGTGTACCTTGTCTGTAGGTGTGTGTACCTTGTCTGTAGGTGTGTGTACCTTGTCTGTAGGTGTGTGTACCTTGTCTGTAGGTGTGTGTACCTGGTCTGTTGGTGTGTGTACCTGGTCTGTAGGTGTGTGTACCTGGTCTGTATGTGTGTGTACCTGGTCTGTAGTTGTGTGTAAACCTGGTCTGTAGGTGTGTGTGTGTGTTTTTTTTTTTGTGTGTGTGTGTTTGGGCAGTGTGGTCTGTAGGTGTGTGTACCTGGTCTGTAGGTGTGAGTACCTGGTCTGTAGGTGTGTGTACCTTGTCTGTAGGTGTGTGTAACCTGTTTGTGTGTGTGTACCTGGTCTGTACGTGTGAGTACCTGGTCTGTAGGTGTGAGTACCTGGTCTGTAGGCGTGTGTACCTGGTCTGTAGGTGTGTGTTTGTGTGTTTTGTTTGTGTGTGTGTACCTGTCTGGGAAGGTGTGTCTTCCTGTCTGGGAAGGTGTGTCTTCCTGTCTGGGAGTGTGTCTACGTGTCTGTAGGTGTGTGTACCTGGTCTGTAGGTGTGTGTACCTGGTCTGTAGGTGTGTGTACCTGGTCTGTAGGTGTGTGTACCTGGTCTGTAGGTGTGTGTACCTGGTCTGTAGGTGTGTGTACCTGGTCTGTAGGTGTGTTCCAGCTTGGCCACCTGTGGAGTGATCAGCTTGGTGCTGTGTTCCTTCCTGCTGCTGTCTCTGTCCCTCTCCTGCCGCCGCTCCATCTTCTCATAGTAGTTCTACACACACACGCACACACACACACACACACACACACACACACAGCAGTACAAGATGGTTAACTAATCGTTGGGATCATCCAGGTAGGAGTCTATGCTAGTAATCTGTGCTAGTTAGCAAGAGCTAGTTAGCAAGAGCTAGTTAGCCCGCGCTAGTTAGCTGGAGCTAGTTAGCCTCGCAAGTTAGCCCGAGCTAGTTAGCAAGAGCTAGGTAGCCCGCGCTAGTTAGCTGGAGCTAGTTAACCGCGCTAGTTAGCCTTGCTAGTTCCTGAACACGCTCCAGTTCGCTAGCGGTTCACTTGCCTGGTAGTAGTAGTCGTCCAGGTAGGGGTCTGTACTCTGCAGTTGCATCATTTGAATCTTGGCAACCCACTCTTTCTCTCTCTGGGTCATCAGGTTACTGTAGGGGTCTCTGCTTCGCCTGTCCCCCACCCTAACCCCTCTGTCCCTGGGGAGGAGGGGGAGGGAGGGAGGGAGAGGGGAAGGGAGGGAGTGGGAGGGAGAGGGAGGGAGGGTTGAGAAGAGAAATACAGGAGAAAGAGATGGAAGAAACAACATTTAGATTCACCACAATTAAATCAGCCAGCATGTAAATACGTCTATTTGTCCCCCTCTCTCTCTCTCCCTCCCTCCCTCCCTCCCTCCCCGTCCCTTACTCACCCTCCTCCCCTGCTCTGCATTCTCTGGGTGAGCATGCGTCGGTGCTGGGGGTGCAGGTGGGTGGTGTTGTGTCTGATGGGGGTGTGGTTAGGGAGCGGAGGGTGGGCAGGGCCCAGGCGGTGAGGAGGCTGGCCAAAGAACGGTCTGAATCCTCCGCCTGGTAACATGGGAGGAGGACCCCCTCTGGGAAACCCTGCCACCTGGGGGGAGAGAGAGGGAGAGAGGGGGGGAGAGAGAGAGAGAGACAGAGAGAGGGAGAGAGACAGAGGGAGAAAGAGGAAAGAGAGAGAGAGAGAGAGAAGGGACAGAGAGAGAGAGAGAGGAAGGAGAGGAGAGAGAGGAGGGAGAGAAGAGAGAGAGAGAGAGAAGGGACAGAGAGAGAGAAGAAGAGCAAGAGAGAGAGGGAGAGAGTTTGTTTGTGTGTTTGTGTGAGGGGGGGGGGGAGGGAGACAGAGGAAGAGAGAGAGAGAGAAGGGAAGGGATAGAGAGATGAGGGTAGAGAGATGAGGAAAGAGGGAGAGGAGAGAGAGAGAGGGAAGGAAGGAAGGGAGAGAGGGTTTTATACCAAGATAAATCAATTATGCATTTCAGCTAATGACTACAACAAATCCTATTAGCAATAAACATGATGTAATAAATAACATGACAGGAATAGAGGAGGAGGATGAAGAGGAGGAGAATGAAGAGGAGGAGGATGAAGAGGAGGAGGACGTGGAGGATGGAGAGGAGGAGGATGAAGAGGACTCACCTGAGCGCTGAGCATCTGGGCTCTCTGGATCTGGGACAGCACCGGCCCCACTCCCCCGGGGAACGGGGGCCGACACAGAGGGGAGTTCTGGAACGAGACACAGGAGAACTTAGAACCCTGCAGAACCAGAAAGGAGGGAGGAGAGAGGGACAGATTGAGGTTCAGGAAGGGAGAAGGGAGAACGAGAGGAGGGAAGGAGAGAGCGAGGGAGGGAGGGACTCACAGCGATGTTAAGCAGGGTGTTGGGAGAGAGGCGATCTGGAAAGGGAGGAGGGTAGCGATGCTGGACTGGGGCTCGCACATGAACCGCTGTCGGGTGGTGGATCTAAACACACACACACAAATACACACACACACACACACACACACACATATATATACACACACACAGACATATACACACACACACACACACATATATACACACACACACACACATATACACACACACACACACACATATACACACACACGCACACACCGAGAAAGAAGGGTTCACTAACAAAACACACTTCAGAGCTTTAATATGACTACAACACATCTGAGAGAGGTTGAAAGTTCACTGGGGGGGGGAGAGAGGGAGGGAGAGAGATAGAGAAAGAGATAGAGAGAGAGAGAGAGAGGGAG
>BROE01000015.1:9961081-9968931 GCA_036571765.1 Plecoglossus altivelis
GAGAGAGGTGAGGGGGATGAGAGAGGTGAGGGGGATGAGAGAGGAAGAGTAGAATGAGCGAGGGAGAGTAGGATGAGAGAGGGAGAGTAGGATGAGAGAGGTAAGGGGGAAGAGAGAGGTGGGGGGGGGAAAGTACATGGATTGAAAGAAAAGGGGGATGAATGAGGAGGCAAAGGACAGAAAAGAAGATAAAAAGAGGGGATGAGATACAGAGAGGGGGATAGAGGGAGGTTAATATGACGGGGTATTGATCGTCGGGGGGAGGGAGGGGAGGATGACGTGAGAGAGAGGGGAGGGGAGGGGAGGGAGAAAACGCACATCAACAAAAGATGTTTACATCACCTCTGTACAGTGACTGACGGCGCTTTCGTGAACGTCGGCTAAAACAAAACGAACTATTGACATAACGACACGCAAGTACACGAAGCCATCCCGAGCTGATAAGGCTTTCAAGAGGTGAGTCATAGGAATCATTATCAAATCGATCTCCATCTCGTGCTTACAAGTGGATCCCACGTGGATAAAGAGAAACTTGACGTTTCCAGTAAGCCAGCTACCTACATTAGCCGCGCATTTGACCGTAACCGAGCCCACCGCTGTTCTCCGGTAACTCTCCGACACTGGGCCAGTCCTTACAACTACAACAGCGTTTGCTAACTACGTCCGTTAGCTAGGCTAGCTATCCGCTTTGTAAACCAAATGTTCACAAACTAGCAAGCGTGGAAAATCCTTCCCTGTCCAGTTGGTAGAATATTTCAAGGGATTGCTCACAGAAGAAATCAGTGTTTTGTGAAACGCTAACTAGCAATTGAGCTAACTAGTGAGTTAGCAAGCTGCTTGCTAGCTGGCTTGAGCAAAACGAGCTTGTTACATCACACAAGAGTCACGTTAACACTTCATTTCTTCACGTTCCGCCCTTAATGTTTCTAGTCTTAACACAAGTTATATTAGCATGATTTTAACATAACTTTAACTGATATAAGCAGCAGAGTTCTTCCAGTGCGGAGCCTCTAACATTGGGACAATGTGATCAGGACAACCCGCTACCCCGCAGGCCGCGCGGAGGAATTTTGTCAACGGATTCGTTAACAATGAACAAAATGAACTTGTGAAATGTGCTTCTTAAACTCGGATCAGACCAAGGTAAACACAATACGTAACCTTAAAAAACTCTTTACTGGATGTATTTTAATATTCGCTCTCACCTGAAATCGGAACATCTACGTTCAGGTCGCGAATCTTCCCGAGTGTCACAAGGAGCAGCGGCCACGCGCAATTACGCAGCCACCCAGCCTCGGGCACGAGCACGCAAACAGTAACTTCCGAAAAACGAAACGTGAGTAAAATGCTTTTGAACACAAATGACTATTTCAAATATAAATATATAAATATACAATATATTCACGAAATACACTTGAGACCAACGCAGATTGTAGTAGGTTAAACAGCTTTAATTATTTTTTACATCAACGGAAGGATATGTTAGTTTCGTTTTCCAGTTACAACCCCAAACAACGAACAGCAAAATCTCACCAGTTTTGCCACTCAGCGTATAAATTAAGCCTTATGATTAATACAAAAATGCAGATGGTCGTGACTGATGGAGCAGAGACCGGAGGAGCACAGTTGACCGGAGGAGAGCTGACGACAATAGCCGACCTGAAGGAGTCAGGTTTCGGACGACCTCGTCCCCGCCACGGTCTGCCTCTCATCTACTGGTTCTCAAGAGAGTGCGCGGTCTTCCTCGACCAGCAGGTGGGAATGGAGGCACGGTGCGACGTCGAGAAGGGAGACTTCGGGTTTCATCGCTTCGTCAACTTTGAGGGTATTCTCCACCCAAAAAGGCACGGCACGGGTGGTTTTCATTTGTCTATATAATATAATGATAATAGGCTATAATATAACATAATACCATATACATACATACATACATACATACATACATACATACATACATACATACATACATACATACATACATACATACATACATACATGTATGTATACTATAATATAATACAATATACTATAATATAATATATATTTCCCCTGCTCTTAGCGTATTGTGATTACTTTTCCCGTAATGACATACGACATTTGAGTTACTTGCTTATACTCCTAAGTTCTATATTTCAAGTCTATTTAATCGCCTCCTTTTTCTGTATCGATTAATTATTGTTCTACTGTTTGCTTATATTCTACTCTTTGCCACCCGTCCGTGTCGTTCGTCTCCGGTCCTCAGAGCGGGGTACTTCGTGGTGGGTAACCTGAACACGGACAAGTACCCTGGTGCTGCCAAGCTGCCTTCCTACGTCCGTTTGGGCTACGGAAAAAGGTCACGTGGCAATCGGCAGCAGAACATGGACCGTGTGATCATTAGGCTCAGGTATGTCCAAAACCCTTTGAAAAATGTGAGGGGAACTGGGATTTGAATAACTGACGATGCGGCCCTTCAATGCAGGCAACATTTTGTCAACAGCAAGTATGGGGGACAGATTTGTCGTTTTTCTACAAAAAGAAAAGAAAAACAATATGATTCTTGTTAAAAATGCATGGCCTATTTAATTTCCTGTATGACAGTATTCCTGTACGGTTACCACGGCGATAGTGAAGCTAGGAGCCATGCTTCTCAGGGTGTAAGGCCAGCAGGAGTTGGACTGATCTCTCTGGGTGTCATACGTCCTGTGTTGCTCAGGAGCAGAAAGGTTCTGGATGTGTACGTGTCGGTACACAGCTGTGAGAGAACCATCTTGGGGAGATTCGACCCCAGACACACCCATCGGGTGACCCCAGACCTCATCAGGACCATCCAGGGCCTGGAACTGGTCTATTTCCTCTGCTTGGCAGGCTATCAAGACCCAGCTCCCTCTCAAACCATCAGACTGGGTCATTCACCTCATGGAGAAGTGTTTGAGTGGACTGTACCATCTCACGGAGAGGGTTTGGAGTGGACTGTACCATCTCACGGAGAGGGTTTAGAGTGGACTGTACCATCTCACGGAGAGTTGTTAGAGTGGACAGTACCATCTCACAGAGAGGGTTTAGAGTGGACTGTACCATCTCACAGAGAGTGTGATTCCCTGCACGTAAACGATTCCCTGCAGTGGAATGTTCCGTCCCACTCGGGGTTCTACCACACTTTAACAAGAGCCCCGTATTCTAAAGACTGGTCATGGAGAGAGGACGATGAAGATGAGGAAGAAAGAGCCAAAAGAAAGATGGAGCGTCTCCAAAGAGCCCTTAAAACCTTCGTCATGGTCGCCGGCGTCTTCTTCCTGGTCTCCTGTTGCTACCGCCTGTCCAAGACCTCCAGCCCGGGAGCAGGGTTGGGGTCAGCTGTGGGCAAACTGTGGGGACGTCAGGGGGCCACGTCAGGACAAGTCCACAGAAGTGTCCATGTCATGTTGGATTATGTCTTTTAAAGTCACAGTCCGTAGTTTTCTGGCGCTGAAGCTGGTGTCAAGGAAACGCACTGACGATAACAACAGTCAGTTTTATTTTTTTTTACATTTTAAGTTTACTTTGAAGGACAAAAATGAGTTCGGACTTGGAGAAATTGACGTCAAACACGTGGAAGAATGTTGACGTTCTGTTTGCGATCGTTTTCGTCTGTCGGACAATATATCTGTATTTTTATCTATTTTACACCATGTGTAAATGTAATCGTTTGTATATTGTACTTCTTTAACAATGTTTTTAAATGCATTTCTAAAACTGTGTAAAACATCTGAATTGCTAACAATATTTTTGGATTGATAAATTGGTTTTAGTTGTTCTGCACCTGCAGTACACGCTGCGTACCACTAGATGGTAATCTAATAGTAAGAACAGTTTCCTAGTTGAAAGTTAAAGGCGGGGTCGGAAATTTGTCCAAATGTAACTTGTCTATTATCAGGCAATGAGTTCATATGTTTTTTAGTTGTTTTTGCTAAAAAATGTTTAGTGGATCTTCACATTTTAAATGAATCAAGTACAACAAACTATGATAAGCTATACAATTCTGACATCATTTAAAACATTTGGAGAAAAGAAATGTAATTGTTGTTGGGGTTTTTTTTTTTTTTTACATTTCTTTGAATATGTAAATGTTAATGCACCCTCAGTATAATTGCCTATGGCAAAAACCAGGTGTCCTCTGTTTCTGTGTTTCCACAGCACCTGTATGCAAACACATGGCAGCCTTATCTCCACTACATAACCATCTGGTATTATTTATAGCCATGATGTTCGTTACTCTTTATAATGTTTGCTCTGCAAACAGACAGATATCCTGGTGACAGCTGCTCATGGAGGTAATATGTAAACACAAAACACACCTTGTAGTGACATTTAGAAACACACAACATCCATCAATGGGCCTTTAGAAAGACACTATGTTTATTCCAAATCTGAACAAATTAATGAAATGTCAAACCAAATTATGTGAAATGAGAGTGACGACAGAGTTAGCTATTGGACGTCCTCATCTTCGTGGGAGGTGGCTGGGGACAGGCGGGGGGAAGGATGCAGCTTATTCAAAATCTGAACAAATTACTGAAATGTCAAACCAAATTATGTGAAATGAGAGTGACGACAGAGTTAGCAATTGGAGGTCCTCATCTTCATGGGAGGTGGCTGGGGACAGGCGGGGGGAAGGATGCAGCTTATTCAAAATCTGAACAAATTAATGAAATGTCAAACCAAATTATGTGAAATGACAGTGACGACAGAGTTAGCTATTGGAGGTCCTCATCTACGTGGGAGGTGGCTGGGGACAGGCGGGGGGAAGGATGCGGCTGGATCATATCATAGACGGTGTTGAGTCGATCCTTCTCTATACAGGGAACCAGTTCTGGTAGATTACACTGCGACAGAGAGGGGGAGAGAGGGAGGAAGGGCAGGAGAGGGGGAGAGAGGGCAGGAGAGAGGGAGATGGGGATGGAGAGAGGGAGGTAGGGCAGGTGAGGGAGAGAGGGAGGTAGGGCAGGAGAGAGGGAGAGGGAGAGGGAGGTAGGGCAGGTGAGGGAGAGAGGGCAGGAGAGAGGGAGAGAGAGGGAGGTAGGGCAGGAGAGAGGGGGAGAGAGAGGGAGGTAGGGCAGGAGGGGGAGAGAGAGAGAGGGAGGTAGGGCAGGAGAGATTGATGAGGACAGCAGTAGACAGTTGAGAGAAGGAAACAGAGTAAATAGTGAGATACCGACAAGACAACTAATCTGAGACTAAGAACGATCATGTAGTTTGTTGAACAAGTATGTTGGCAATATGATCCAACAGTCTTGTTCAAGCCATTTGAACGCCCCCTCTGAACATGTAAATATATGCAAATAATACATGTGTATGCAAATTACATACAAAAATAAAACTGTTGCTTGGATTCAGTGAGACAGCTTCTCTTATGAGCTCTGTCTAAACCTTAACTACACGCTTTGTCGAGAGGAAAGTCACCTCAGAAAGGGAACATGAATTACAGGGAAGTTCTAAGTTCTATATAATGCGAAACAAGACAGAGAAGAGAACTGTTCAGTTCAGTGTGTGTGTGTGTATGTGTGTGTGTGTGTGTGTGTGAAGCAGAAGCTAACATTCACATGTGCATGCATGTTATCACGGCAATCAAAGAGAATCAGGTGTCGGACGACAAGGAAAATATGTAATGAAGTGAAATGGCTCCTCACTGCCTGGGTCAGACGCTCACACCATGACACATAAAAACTATATTATAGATATTTCATTTGATATCCCTTTCTCCCCCTTTCCCTCCCTCCCTCCCTGTAGCCCCCTCCATCCCTCCCTCCCACTTTCCCTCCATCAATCCCTCCATACATCCCTCCCTCCCCCTTTCCCTCCCTCCCTCCCCCCCTCATATGTTCATGCAGGTGTGTGTCCATAGCACTGACCTGATCCTTCCTCTTGCTAACCTGAGTCACTTCTGTATATTCTACTTCCTGTTCCTGTGGCTGCGGCCTGTCAGAGTAGTCTGAACCTATAGGAGGACAGAGACTCATGTCAGAGGGGGGGAGGTGATTGACGCACAATTCTGGTGAACAAAACATGAATTTCTTTGTTTTAGTGAGTTTGTGAGTGTGTGTGTGTGTGTGTGTGTGTGTGTGAGTGAGTGTGTGAGTGACTGAGTGTGTGTGTGTGTGAGTGAGTGAGTGTGTGAGTGACTGAGTGTGTGTGTGACTGAGTGTGTGTGTGTGTGTGTGTGAGTGAGTGAGTGAGTGACTGAGCGTGTGATGAAAGAGGAAGTTAAACAAACCATAAATTGTTACCATGGCGCTCCGAAATGAGCGCTGCCTTCTGGTACAATGTGCTGTATAAATACACTTAACACAGTCTGATATGATGGAGGGTTAGACTACTGTGTAATCCTTTGGTTCTGCTTTTCGATAAGAAGAGTCATATTTGCGTCTATATCGTTAACTGTGTGTTTTAGGAGGAGAGACGCCTTCCATCTCATATCACAGTCTGACTCTCTGTTGTCTACTCAGAGTTGGCTTAGTCAAGGGAAATTCTAAATTGCCATCGACATGACCTCTTACTTATTCATTACTTCCCTCCTTCCCTCGCTGTATGAAGGACCATGAGTCCCACCCCCTGCAGGACGCCATGTCAGCCCTGGAGAGCAGCTTCAGTGACAGACTGATTCACCCTCGCTGTATGAAGGAGAGGTTTCGCAGGTCTTTCCTTCCTGCTGCTGTCAGACTTTACAATGATCACTGTTAGCCCTGAACACGTGCCATTCACCCGCCACAATCATGTGCAATATAATTTATAATTTAACATACTGTTAAGAGACTTTTCACCTCACCATAGTCACTTACTGTATATAATATAACAGTACACTTTAGCCACTTTAGTTACCATTTTCAATGTAAATAAGAGTGTACACTTTACACCTTATACTTTATATTGTATTTTTTACGACCGTGTTTATTTATCCTTTTGTTATTGCATGCGCCTATTTCCTTCATTCCTGTCCTAAACTGTGTGTTGCAACAGTGGAATTTCCCCATTGTGGGACAAATAAAGGATCTCTTATCTTATCTTCCCTCTGTCTTTCCCACCAGAGCATAATATGAGTTTGGTTTGTTTAAGTTTTTATGTAAAAAACATTCTGTCTCTGTTTTGCTTCTTCAGACTCGTCTCCTCACTAATGAAACATCAGGAGACAGTTTGAAACATGTCAGGCCAAGTAAACCTTCTTCCTACTAGATATTCTAAAGGTTCCACGTAATTCGTCACCATACGCATCCGCGTCGGCGTGGCGTAGCTTATCTCGTCCCTTCGAACGGGGTCGTCACTCCGTCGGTTATATCTTGGATTCGAATCTGGCCGGCCCATAAACACCAGTCCTGGACTCGAATCGCAGCTGGACATCGGAATAATATCCTGGATGAGACATAACCCTAATGCTGCTCTCCTCCCCCTCCTCCTCCCGTCCCTCTCCTCTCCCTCCTCCTCCCCCTCCTCTCCCTCCTCCTCCCGTCCCTCTCCTCTCCTCCTCTTCATGGACGAAAGATGTAGACAACTAACCATAACATTATCTAGTGACTCCTTGCTCACCTCCCCTGAGAATGTTAACACTGTGTGGTTCCACCCAGCAAGACTCGACATGTCAGGACTATAGAACCAGAGTTCCAGACCATTGGACCAAACACAAGCCAGGACACAGAGGGAGATCACAGTCCACAGCTAACAGTTCCCTACAGATTAATACCTGCCTTGTTGTGTGTGTGCTGCTTTTTTCCTCTTCAGAAACACCATCAGCAGACCAACAATGAAGAGTGCAGCAAAGGACACAGTAACACCAGTAAAAACCCTCGTTCTTTTTGCATCACCTGTAGGAAATAAGAGAATAAGAGCTTGTTTTAAAA
>BROE01000015.1:9984689-9987189 GCA_036571765.1 Plecoglossus altivelis
AAACTTTCAGTATGAACCTTGGGGTATTAGAGACATGCAGGCTTTGGTTGAAACGCTTCCTAAACTTTGTATGGGAGGATCCATTTGGATTCGGAAACTAATGTCACAATTGGCTGGACAGAACATAGGCTTGGGGGACATGCGCCAGGTTATGAATGCTTGTTGTTCCCCCTGGGAGTCTAAGATTATCGAGGAGGCAGCGGGAACGGATGAGATGCCTCCCTGCACTCCATTGGGGGCGGTGTCACAGACTTTGAAGCAATTCGACAGCAGTTTCCCAGAGCCATTGAGAACACTCCGACTGCTCTTCCGTGGACTAAAACTGTGGAACCGGTGGAGCATTTTGCTACATGTGTGGTGACTTGGACTGACCAGACTGGCACACACCCCACTGCGACTAGAGATGGACAGATGTTGTTTAGAACTGCTGTACTTAACGGACTGCCAACTGTAGTAACTGAACAATAAGGTAATGACCCAGACTTACTGTCTGGTGATGACAACAGGTTCCAGAGACACTGTATACATGCACTTAAATGTTACATGGACACAAAGAACAAGACTGAGGTTGAGGTGAGAGAGATGGAGAATCAGCTGTTGAAATTACAATTGGCCAAACTGCGCTCTGAAGCCACAGAGAGCAAAAAAAAAGAGCAAAGGACGAGTGGAGCTCATGAATCGAACAATTAAAGAAAAAATTGGCTAAAATCTGTTATTCAACAGGCATGTCTTGGATCCAGGCTCTGACATTGGCTCTACTCTCAGCCCATCAAACTGTAAACAGAATCATTGTTTTTTCACCTTATGAACTCTTTACAGGTCACCTGATGCCTGGAGTAACATCCGCAATTCGACCATTATCTAAAGTACCTCTACCGAATTTATTTCACGCTGTTTATTGGTCTCAACTGCAGTCTCTTGCATGTAGTAGTTATCATATATACAAAAACAAAGGACAGACATTCACTGTGTATTATTATCATTTTTTTGTTATATTTTACTACTTATTCTTTTATCATTTTTTGCTTTTATACAGTTTTATGTTCTAATGTTCTTTGCTTTTTCTTTGTGCTTTAGGTGTTTCCATTTGATATCTGCATTAGAATTGCACTGTTAGGGAATAAACTTCATTAAACTTCATTGAATACTGAATCCTGGTGATCCATCTTACCACTCTCAATGCGTGAACACGTAACGGAGTAAAATCACATACTCCAACAACATTTATTGTAAGCATATTCTAGAATTCCATCACAGTTACGATGTCTCCTTTAAACACTAGAGTTATATTACTGATGTGGTATCTCTCCCCAAAACTCATATATATATATATATATATATATGTTCTATAATTGCACTTCCTTGCCACAGTAAATTCTATAATACTGTCTCTAAATCCGAAGTGCCGTTTTTCCCCACTGCAGCAGGAAGTGTGATGTCTCCTCCTGCTGCTCCTGTCAGCTTCCCTCCATCCTGACCTGCAGCAACAGAGACACCTGGAGGACAGGAGACACACATCAGCTGCTTGTTTATGATCACAAATGTAGGAAGACATAACAGCTCTCTCTATCTCCTCTCTCGAGTCTCTCTCTCTCGCTCCTTTTCTCCAATCGCTGTCTTTCTGTCTCTTTTCTCCATCTTCTCTCTCTCCTTTCTCCATCTTCTCTCTCTCTCTCCATCCTCTCTCTCTCTCCTCCATCCTCTCTCTCTCTCTTCCTCCATCTCTCTCTCCTTTTTCTCCCTCTTCCTCTTTCTCTCGTCACTCTTTTCTCCATCTTCTCTCTCTCTCCTCCATCCTCTCTCTCTCTCTCTCTCTATCTCTCCTCCATCCTCTCTCTCTCTCTTTCTCCATCTTCTCCTTCTCCTTTTCTCCATCTCTCTCTTTCTCTCTCTCTTTCTCCATCTTCTCTCTCTCCTCTCAGCTGTGAAATCGTATATTTGCTGTGAATAAACGTCTGTGTGGAAGTCATGTTTAAAACGAAGAGGGTGAATCAGAGGTACTGGATGTAACAAAAGGAGACACTCACATTCTATACTTCCCGCACGGCGCATCAGATGTTTGAGGTTTAGCAAGCGATTAAAACAATCTGGGAGGAGATACGTCATATTTATTATGACAGACACTTATCTTTATCATGACTTATATGATAAACCAGTTAAAGGATTCAAAACATTACTGCTTGATATAGAACATATTTTACAATGTGAGTCTGTATAAACAGTGCGAGAATGGAATACTGTAGCTGACTCACGATACAAATTGAGTATGTCATCAACTGTCTTTCTGCTTTCAATAATGACACAGTTCAGGAATAAAAAGATTATCTTCTCAGAACTCTGATATTTCTACTGAGGTTTTCTTTTCACATGTCCTTATCATGACATACAAGTTATGATTGTTTAAGGATGGAAAACATTTCAGTTGTCATGTCAGGACTATAGTACCAGAGTTCCAGACCATTGGACCAAACACAAGCCAGGACACAGAGGGAGATCACAG